>JARYGA010014744.1:0-37632 GCA_030545235.1 Helianthus tuberosus | reverse complement strand
TGTCAATTGGGAAATTCATATCAGGATCAGACTTCAAATATTGTTTGGCTCTATTCAAAACTGGAAATTAATGTGAAATTTATAGGTTCGAAGTCGTTTTAAAAGCCGAACTTGGAATTCAATTCATATAAACACAGTTCTTTTTATTTTCTTAACCAACACAACATATAACTTTTATATGATAAACAGACCTTTTAAAAAGCCCACAGACGCTATATCTTGATAACATTCGCAGACATATCTTGATCCTCAGACGCAAATCCTGAACCAAAATAAACAAATACATTATAAAGTTTCACACTTGCACAATCGAATCGAATTCTTGAAACCGTTTAACCGAACTTACTCTTGAGATTAGCAAACAGATTCTCGTTAACGAATCTTGACGTCTCCGGTCCACCATGTCCCTCATAGACAACATTCAAATAAATATAAATATTAATAAAAAATATAAATAACATTCAAATAATTTTTTCAACAACTAAACCAGTAACCCTAGTTTGGACTTATCCAACTAAAAAACATTTTTAATGAACTCCCTAACAATCACAGACAAAATATCCAAACCAGTAACCAAAAAAATTAAACCACAGTCAATTAAACCACAAGCACCATCGTTGACGAACCCACAACCAAAAGGAAGATATGAAACATTACCCATTGAAGATTCAAATAACAAAAAAATAAATAAGATATGAACCGAAATTTTTTGATGCGCTTGTAAGTAAACATGCTGACATGTCAGTAGAGATCCAAAAAAAGCAAATAAAAGAAAAAAATCAAGTAGTTACCACTTACCAGCTTTTTGTAAACCCTCAGATAAGCCACCGCAACCAGCAAAAATATTCAACGTGGCTAGACGATTATGTGACTCTTCACTGTAATACACCTGGAAATCCAATTAAAAATTATCATCAAAACACATTCAAGTGAACTAATGTAGGGTAAAAATTATCATCAAAATTATCATTAAAAATTTCCTCTATTTGCACATGAAGTTGAAGGGTAAATTATTTACCGTAAATATGTACATCATCCTCGTTATAAACAAATGTAGAGATTTTGGCCAGAGATTGTACGATTAAAGCTGAATGGCTTAACATGACCCCCTTTGGCTACCCAGTAGTCCCTAAAAGCGAAATACGTTAAATCGGTTTGTACATGTGAGACATAATGAAAACCATTATCCAAAACCGAGTAGTCGAGTACCTGAAGTGAAGCACACTATGGCTATTCCACTACGATTTGAAGTGTAGTTGAATGAATGGGGTCTCGGAGAAGGCCTTTTAAGCATACTGGTGGTTGTAACTATAAAAAAGATAACATGATATAAGTATATAGCTATCTAAAGTTTTTTTATGGGCAGAATTCGTATAATATTGTCTAGTGACATACTGTTTTCTGTGGATCACTAAATGACTAAAACAATTATAATTATATAAGCATTTACACAGGACTTGTTCAATAAATTAAAATAATAATATATAATACAGATTATGAATAGTAACATTATTATATATCATTATTGTTTTTTAACACAAATTCTACATATTAACACCTGGTTATGTCAAACTGAATACAGTTAAATTTCAAACCTAACTTATACCAGTTAAATCAGCTTTCGTAATTTGGTGATGCTTACCTCTTCGGGATACATGTTTTCGCCTCCACTTTTGATACGCCCTTTCATGCGCCCAATGAGCCATAGATTACCATTAGCGTCTATCCGCCCGATATCACCAGTTTTATGCCAGCCTTCATTGCAATGATTTTCTTTCTTTTAAATTTGGTCCCAATATCCAAACATAGCTTATAAAGTGCAACCATACTGATGGTAGTAGGAAGTAGAGCTGACTAAATGTCAAGGCAAAAAGACATCAGAAATTGCAAAGACTTGTTACATTATTAGACATAGAATGGACAGGTGAAACTACCTGCTTGAGAGATCACTTATCGGGATCATAAAGCCGTTCACAGAAAAACACATGATCAACTATGTAAGTGCTGTCCAAAGAGGAAAGGTCATTCTTCCTTCTAACTTCACACTTTCCTCTATTGCTGACACTGAAAACTTATGTGTCTCTTCACTGTAATACACCTGGAAATCCAATTAAAAATTATCATCAAAACACATTCAAGTGAACTAACATTATAAGTGCATTTAAACCCTACCTCTTGAATGTCAGACCGGTTACGCTTTGTCTGCAGAATCAGGGTCAACCCATTTTGAAGTCTTGGGAGATTCGATCTGCAGCAACTGAAAAACGACAAACGCTTGACTTCAAATATTGTTTGGCTCTATTCAAAACTGGAAATTAATGTGAAATTTATAGGTTCGAAGTCGTTTTAAAAGACTTGTTACATTATTAGACATAGAATGGACAGGTGAAACTACCTGCTTGAGAGATCCCTTATCGGGATCATAAAGCCGTTCACAGAAAAACACATGATCAACTATGTAAGTGTTGTCCAAAGAGGAAAGGTCATTCTTCCTTCTAACTTCACACTTTCCTCTATTGCTGACACTGAAAACTTATGTGTCTCTTCACTGTAATACACCTGGAAATCCAATTAAAAATTATCATCAAAACACATTCAAGTGAACTAATATTATAAGTGCATTTAAACCCTACCTCTTGAATGTCAGACCGGTTACGCTTTGTCTGCAGAATCAGGGTCAACCCATTTTGAAGTCTTGAGATTAGCAAACAGATTCTCGTTAACGAATCTTGACGTCTCCGGTCCACCATGTCCCTCATAGACAACATTCAAATAAATATAAATATTAATAAAAAATTTAAATAACATTCAAATAATTTTTTCAACAACTAAACCAGTAACCCTAGTTTGGACTTATCCAACTAAAAAAACATTTTTAATGAACTCCCTAACAATCACAGACAAAATATCCAAACCAGTAACCAAAAAAATTAAACCACAGTCAAATAAACCCTAGTAAATAAACAAAAAATTTAAACAAAAAAAATAAACCCTGGTTAATAAACAAAAAATTTAAACAAAAAAAATAAACCCTCGTTAACCACAGTCAAATTCTATAAATTTAAACAAAAAATCAAGAACAGATCTACTTACAAAGAACAGATCTACTACAAACAACAGATCTACTACAAAGAACAGATCTACTACAAAAAATTTAAACAATTAAACAAAAAAAATAAACCCTCGTTAACCACAGTCAAATTCTATAAATTTAAACAAAAAATCAAGAACAGATCTACTTACAAAGAACAGATCTACTACAAAGAACAGATCTACTACAAAGAACAGATCTACCACAAAAAACAGATCTACTACAAATAACAGATCTACTACAAATAACAGATCTACTACAAAGAACAGATCTACTACAAAGAACAGATCTACTACAAATAACCCTCGTTAACCGAGAACAGATCTACTACAAAGAACAGATCTACTACAAATAACAGATCTACCACAAGCACCATCGTTGACGAACCCACAACCAAAAGAAAGATCTGAAACATTACCCATTGAAGATTCAAATAACAAAAAAATAAATAAGATATGGTAACAATAAAGAAAGATCTGAAACATTACCCTGAAATAGTGTCGGATCTCCTACAAATAACAGATCTACCACAAGCACCATCGTTGACGAACCCACAACCAAAAGAAAGATCTGAAACATTACCCATTGAAGATTCAAATAACAAAAAAATAAATAAGATATGGTAACAATAAAGAAAGACCTGAAACATTACCCTGAAATAGTGTCGGATCTCTTGAGATAGTGTTGGATCTTGTAAAGCCACCGGGAAAGAAGCCATAGAAATCGATGTTGTGTCGGATCTGGTGTCGGATCTGATGTCGTCAACGATGGAGGAGTTGTGGAGGAGCGGTGGAGGAGCGGTGGAGGAAATGAAGGTTAGGGTTAGGGTTTGTAGAGAAACGTGAGTGTCTGGATGGATGAAACGAAATATGTGGATAGATAGATTGAATGAAACTTTATATAGGATCCATTAAACTAAAAACGGGTCAAGGTAACCCATATATGATCCGCGTGGGTACCAGGTGGAAAACAAGTTTTCAACATGGAAAACAAGTTTTCAACACTTGTGCTTAACAGGTGTGTACATTGGGCTTTAAAGAGTTGTAAAGTGGCAAAAGACCATTCTATCCTTCTAATATGCTTTATAAAGTAGTATAGATATATATATATATATATATATATATATATATATATATATATATATATTGTTGGAAAAAATAGGTGAAAATAGCATTTTTCACAAATATAGGAAAATGTTTTTTTCCTATTTTGGACTAGAAATAAATATAATAAAATGAGCGGGTTTTATATATTTATTTGTGGGTTTGTGTTCTATGTTGGAAGAGCTTCGCAACGAACTAAACCACGTCTAAAACCGAGCTAAGATGAATGAGATATCGATGCTCAAAGTTGGGTGTTTGAAACATTGAATGCTGAAACAAAAGGGAAAGTAGCACCTTGTCCCACATAGGAGGAGAGATGAAACTTAAATGGGTATTTAAGGTGGAACTCTCCATCCTTATTGTTTCATGGAAGCACACACTAGTGTCCTCGCGAAGGGTGCGGAGCACCCTAACTCGCCCTCGCGCACGCTCGCGCGCGCGCGCGTGGGCGATGAGGCGCAATGTGGCGCTTTGATGGCGCACTTTGCACTTCAGTCCAGCATTGAATGACAGTGCAGTTTCAGTCCAGCTTCGTAACTGACGAGTTAATAAGCTTTGACTGAGAATTAAATGACGTATTAAATTGCATTGAAGACGTTTAATGCAATTTAAACCTCTCATTTAATTCGTTTTTGGCTGTTTCAAACCGGGAGCTGTATAAATGCAGCTCCATACCTTGCTGTAGAGACAATAACAAAAACCCAGAAACACAACAACAATCACAACTTTCTTTCTGGAAATTTCTGATCATCTTCTCTCTTTCAAGTTTCAAGGTAACCTTCGGGTTGTAGGCGAACTCCGGCAGTACCGCTGCTTCGGCTGTTGTACCCTGGGAAACAAAACGAGTACTCTTGGGAGACTCGGAATTTGTTTTAAGGGAAGCGTGTTGAACACGTGCCTCAGTCACTCTGCTTCTACCCCTTTCTTGTATTTGGTTTATTTTCAGTTGTATTTGTAATTGTAATTTTGTCTTTCTCATTTCTGTTTGTAATCAGTATTAATAAAATTTGTTTATTTTATTTAAATTACGCGAACGGTTCCTACAATCTTAAAACAAATTTTTAAAACCGATCGTGTAATCAAAACCATTCTGTTTGTGATTCAAACTAGTTTTGTTTTCACTCAGTTTGTGTTTTAAAAACAGTTTTTTTTGTTGTTTTCTTCTTCAAAGGAGCGACTTTGGTTGAAAACAATTGGTTACATTCAGATTGTCCTAAAAAGTGCTAAAACTTTCTGATTTGGTCTTCAAAGTTGGACTTAGAAGCCAATTAGTAAGTTCTAAAAATTATAAATTTTCTGTTTTTGGTCTTCAAAGTTGGACTTAGAAGCCGAAACAGTAAATTGTGGTAAAATTAAAATTTAGTATTTTCCTTCTGGTTTGTGCGTAAATCAGAATTTTTGACTAAAAATTTTAATTTTGATTTTTCAGCATGTCGAACGAAAATGTCAACGTTAACAACACCACAAATGTTGTGACGGGAACCCCTTTTAACGCCACCACTGTGGGAGCGACCACAGTGGCCAATCACGCTGAACGACCCGAGAAGTTCTCGGGTCTACACTTCAAAAGGTGGCAGCAGAAGATGTTCTTCTACCTGACCACCATGAACCTTGCGAGGTTCTTAACTGAAACCGCTCCCCAACCTGCGGAAGGGGAGACCAGCGCTCAGGCTCTGAGAGCGGTAGAGGCGTGGAAGCACTCGGATTTCATATGTCGAGGCTATGTACTTAACGGTCTATCGGATGCATTGTATAATGTGTACTATAATATCAAGACTTCCAAAGAATTATGGGAGTCTTTGGAGAAAAAGTACAAAACGGAGGATGCGGGAACAAAGAAATTTGTTGTCGCCCGTTTCTTGGACTTCAAAATGGTTGATAACAAGACTGTTATGAACCAAGTCCAAGAGTTGCAAATTATACTACATGACATCCATGCTGAGGGAATGGTACTTAGCGAGACATTCCAAGTGGCAGCGATGATTGAAAAGTTACCTCCTGGTTGGGTGGATTTTAAGAATTATCTTAAACACAAACGAAAGGAGATGACTTTAGAGGACCTTATTGTTCGTCTTCGGATTGAAGAGGGCAATAGAATTGCCCTAAAAGGCAGCCAGGCGCAAACTTCTGCTAGCGCAAACGTGGTTGAGCATGGGCAATCCTCTAAGGGCGCGAAGGGTAAAGGGAAAAAGGACAAAGAGAAAGCAAAGGCTAGCAAACTTGGACCGAAGAAAGGGGTTGTGAAAAAGAAACCTCCAACGTTCCAAGGGACTTGTTACAACTGTGACGAGCCGGGGCATCGGGCTAACCAATGCAAGAAACCAAAGCGTGAGCGTGCGCACATGGTGGATGAAGACGGAATGCCTTTGGTGGCAATGATTTCCGACAAAAGCGCAATGATGGATGAGGTCAATACTGTGACCAACACTCCAAAAGGATGGTGGGTTGATACGGGCGCGACCCGTCATGTTTGCGCAGACAGAAGCCTCTTTACCATCTTCAAGGCGCTTTCTGGAGAAGAGAAGCTGTATATGGGAAATGCAGCCACCGTTGACATCATGGGTGAAGGAACGGTGATCTTGAAGTGGACTTCGGGGAAGGAGCTCACTCTAAGCAACGTGTTGTATGTCTCGGACTTGCGCAAGAATCTAGTCTCGGGTTGGTTGCTTAACAAGTTTGGATTTCGTTTAGTGTTTGAAAGTGACAACTTTGTTCTTACTAAACGAGGAATGTATGTGGGTAAGGGCTATGCCCAAAACGGCATGTTCAAATTAAATGTAATGGCTGTCAAGAACATGAATAAAATCGCTACTACTTCTACTTATATGCTTGAGTTTTCTTAATCGAATAAATGGCATGGTAGATTAGGTCACGTAAATTTTAATTCAATACGCCGTTTAATCAATTTAAATTGTATACCAACATTCCATATTGATTCACACTATAAGTGTGAAACTTGCGTTGAATCCAAACTTACAAGAACATCATCGAAATCGGTTGAACGAATAACCGAACCCCTTGATTTAATTCACACTGATATTTGTGATTTAAAAGCGGTACCCACAAGAGGTGGAAATAAGTACTTCATCACGTTTATTGATGATAGTACTAAATATTGCTATGTATATTTACTAAAAAGTAAAGATGAAGCAATAAGTAAATTTATCTTGTATAAAAATGAAGTTGAGAATCAACTTCAAAAGAAGATGAAAGCTTTGCGAAGCGACCGAGGAGGCGAATATGTTGCACCTTTTGCCGATTTATGCGCAAAAAGTGGCATTGTACATGAGTGTACACCTCCTTATTCTCCACAATCAAATGGCGTGGCGGAACGAAAGAACCGCACATTGAAAGAAATGATGAACGCCATGTTGATAAGTTCTGGGATGAGCCAGGAAATGTGGGGGGAGGCCATTCTCTCGGCCAATTATCTTTTGAACAAGATACCATTGAAAAAGAGAGACGAGACTCCATATGAGTTATGGAAAAAGAAAAAGCCTTCATATAAATACTTGAAAGTGTGGGGGTGCCTAGCAAAGGTGATTGTACCACCTCCTAAGGCTCTTAGGATAGGACCCAAAACTGTTGATTGCATATTCATTGGGTATGCACATCATAGTAGTGCACATCGCTTTCTTGTACATGAGTCCAAGAATCCTGATGTACACGTAAACACTATCATGGAGGTGAATCCTAACGTTGTGTCTTACTTTGAAAATGTGTTTCCTTTGAGAAGACAAACACATGCAACGTTATCAACACCTAATTTTGAAGTAGGCGAAAGTTCATCTACACTAGTTGATGAGGTAGTTCATGATAAGACACATGAACGACCTGAGGTTGAAGAAAGTGATCGTAGGTGAAGCAAAAGGCCAAGGGTTGAAAAATCCTTCGGTCCAGACTTCGTTAGCTATATGGTTGAGGGCGAGCCCAATACATATCGCGAAGCGGTTTCTTCTTCAGAAGGACCTCAATGGAAAGAAGCAATAAGGAATGAAATTGATTCTATATTGCAAAATCATACTTGGGAGTTAGTAGATCTTCCACCTGGTTGCAAACCACTTGGATATCGTTGGATATTCAAAAGGAAGATGAAAACTGATGGAAGTATTGATAAATACACGGGTAGGTTGGTGATTAAAGGATTTAGACAAAAGGAAGGTCTAGATTACTTTGATACCTACTCGCCTGTGACGCGCATAACCTCGATTAGATTGGTTCTTGCTATAGCAGCTTTAAGAAATTTGGACGTTCACCAAATGGATGTTAAAACCGCATTTCTAAATGGCGATTTAGAAGAAGAGATTTACATGGAGCAACCTGAAGGTTTCTCTGCCCCAGGTCAAGAGGGTAAAGTATGTAAACTCGTCAAGTCTTTGTATGGCTTGAAGCAAGCACCAAAACAATGGCACCAAAAGTTTGATCATGTCATGATTGACAATGGTTTCAAAATAAATGAGTGCGACAAATGTGTTTATTTCAAAGACACAAATGAAGGTTATGTGATTTTATGCCTTTATGTAGACGATATGCTTATCATTGGGAGTAATGATAAAATTATCAAAGCTACTAAAAGCATGTTAAAAGCTAGATTTGACATGAAAGACATGGGTTTAGCGGATGTGATTCTTGGAGTAAAGATCATAAGAACCCAAGAAGGTCTTGTGTTAAGTCAATCTCACTATGTGGATAAAATTCTTGAAAAATTCAACTCGGGAGATACGGGTGTAGCTCGAACTCCAGTTGATACCTCCCAACATCTCAAGAAGAATAAAGGAGATGGAGTTGCTCATTTAGAGTATTCAAGAATTATTGGCAGTCTAATGTATCTAATGACATGTACTAGACCCGACTTGGCTTACGCGGTGAGTAGGCTAAGTAGATACACCAGCAATCCGTGCGCGGATCATTGGAAAGCTATCACGAGGGTGCTTAAATACATAAGATACACAAGAGATTATGGACTGCATTATACCCGACAACCAGCAGTGATCGAAGGATACACTGATGCAAACTGGATATCGGATAATAAAGATTCCAAATCAACAAGTGGTTACGTGTTTACACTTGGAGGAGCTGCTATTGCTTGGAAGTCTTCTAAGCAAACGGTGATAGCAAGATCCACAATGGAATCAGAATTTATCGCCTTGGATAAGTCAGGCGAGGAGGCGGAATGGCTACGTCAATTCATGGAAGATATTCCAAGATGGCCAAAGCCTTTGCCAGCCATATGTGTACATTGTGATACCCAATCAGCGATTGGTAGAGCTCAAAGCTTGATGTACAATGGCAGATCAAGGCATATGCGACGTAGACATAACACGATACGACAACTACTCTCAACGGGTGTTATCACAATTGATTATGTGAGATCAACGGATAACATTGCGGACCCGTTAACAAAAGGCTTAAGCAGAGAGTTAGTAGAAACGTCGTCAAGAGGAATGGGACTAAAGCCCATGATAAATGGGAATATGAGGGAAACCTAACTTAGTTGACTGGAGATCCCAAGATCTAAGTTCAATAGGACAACTTAATCATATTACCAAACGGAGTCACTGTGGGGGAGTACCCCAAACTAAATAAAAGGGAGTTATATATACTTCCTAGTCCATTCCAATCAGTGACATTGAAGTGAGGCTAAGCATATTAAGGTTAACGATTTTGGGAAATCAAATAACCATGATGCTTTTAATGATTTAGAGGAATCACCTATGTTAGAGAGAAGTAGGGTCGCTTCAAATGGATTTGTGGGGTGCCCAAATCCTAGAGCTCTCGCAGAAACAGGCTAGTGTTCCAGGACCATAATAGGACACGACAATGAGGAGTTGGCCAAACCAGGGAGAGTATTGTGTGAAGTGTATTGTCGTTTACACAAATGGGGGTATGTTCAAGGACATCACGTCTACACACCGCTAGTAAGCTAAGTGCGCTTCACAAAAGAAGGTTCAAAGGCTTCAACCTACATATCTTGCAATGCTCAACTGTCGAAGTTTATCGTTGAAAGGTGTAAGGAAAAGATCCATTTCCATACATGTGGGGGATTGTTGGAAATTTGATGAAAATATCATTTTTCATGTGGGGGATTGTTGGAAAAATAGGTGAAAATAGCATTTTTCACAAATATAGGAAAATGATTTTTTCCTATTTTGGACTAGAAATAAATATAATAAAATGAGCGGGTTTTATATATTTATTTGTGGGTTTGTGTTCTATGTTGGAAGAGCTTCGCAACGAACTAAACCACGTCTAAAACCGAGCTAAGATGAATGAGATATCGATGCTCAAAGTTGGGTGTTTGAAACATTGAATGCTGAAACAAAAGGGAAAGTAGCACCTTGTCCCACATAGGAGGAGAGATGGAACTTAAATCGGTATTTAAGGTGGAACTCTCCATCCTTATTGTTTCATGGAAGCACACACTAGTGTCCTCGCGAATGGTGCGGAGCACCCTAACTCGCACTCGCACTCGCACACGCTCGCGCGCGTGGGCGATGAGGCGCAATGTGGCGCTTTGATGGCGCACTTTGCACTTCGCACGCTCGCATCGCCGCGAGCCGCTTGAGAGCCGCCTTTGTATTTTTGACCGCGTGCGCGTGGTGGAGCACAAGGGTTGCAAGGACCAAGGGGTAGGTGATGCGGCGCATGACGTGGCAGTCATGCGCATGCGCGCGCGAGTACACATGGCACGGAGGCGTGCAGTTGCGCGCATGGTGCATGGGTCCTGCTGTGTCGTACGCGGTGCACCAGAGTGAGCCAATACGGCGCGACTGTGTGGCGCGCTCGTATAGGCTCACAGGTGACGTGGCGCACGCGCGCATGGACTTGAGTCAAGAGGACGCACCACGCATTGTGACGTGGCGCATGCGCGCATGGAAGTGAGCCAAGAGGACGCACCGTGCATGGGCATGCAGACCTGGGCGCGCGCGCACCAGCGTGACTTGCGCGCGCAGAAGCTTCCAGCATTGAATGACAGTGCAGTTTCAGTCCAGCTTCGTAACTGACGAGTTAATAAGCTTTGACTGAGAATTAAATGACGTATTAAATTGCATTGAAGACGTTTAATGCAATTTAAACCTCTCATTTAATTCGTTTTTGGCTGTTTCAAACCGGGAGCTGTATAAATGCAGCTCCATACCTTGTTGTAGAGACAATAACGAAAACCCAGAAACACAACAACAATCACAACTTTCTTTCTGGAAATTTCTGATCATCTTCTCTCTTTCAAGTTTCAAGGTAACCTTCGGGTTGTAGGCGAACTCCGGCAGTACCGCTGCTTCGGCTGTTGTACCCTGGGAAACAAAACGAGTACTCTTGGGAGACTCGGAATTTGTTTTAAGGGAAGCGTGTTGAACACGTGCTTCAGTCACTCTGCTTCTACCCCTTTCTTGTATTTGGTTTATTTTCAGTTGTATTTGTAATTGTAATTTTGTCTTTCTCATTTCTGTTTGTAATCAGTATTAATAAATTTTTTTTATTTTATTTAAATTACCCGAACGGTTCCTACATATATATATATATATATATAGGGGGGACCGCTAAAATGAGAATCACCTCCAGTTGTAAGAACCGTGAGAACTACACCGTACGGGGCGAGGTGGACCAAATTTTTTTTCATAAATGTAGATGCATGTATTATAAACACATTTGTAAAAAAAAATTCAAAAAAAAATGTCGGGTGTGTAGTTTTGAGCACCCAAAGTTTGCGTTTACGGGACCTACAAATTTTATTTAAAATTTACGGTACCCGTAAACACAAACTTGTGGTGTTCAAAACTACATACACGACATTTTTTTTTGAATTTTTTTTACAAATGTGTTTATAATATAAGCATCTACGTTTATGACAAAATTTTTGGTCCAACTCGCCCCGGATCAAAAAGTTCTCACAGTTCTTACAACTGGAGGGGGTTCTCATTTTAGCGGTCCCCTATATATATAGGGGACCGTATATGTAAAATTGTTGGTTTAATCGTAAGTTTGGGTGAAAAGTCAAAGAAAGCAAAAGTTGAAGGATGGTTATGTTTATTTTTGATGAATTAAATATAGAGATAAATGTTAGTTTAATTAAATAGTTTTATCTAAAGTAGTTTGAGTTGGTATTGGTTTAGGATAGCTTCTTCTCTAAGTTATTACTTTCGTATAAATAGATTGACGGGGTTAATGTTTTTTTAACGACAAATTTGGATCACTAACAAACCACTGCAGTATCATCGTGCCTCCAACGGAACCACCCGATCATATCTATCTCCACTAGGTTATAATGCCTATACACTAATTGTGAGTCCTAAATGAGATTTGGATAACAGTGATAGTGATTGACAACACCCAAACTCCTATTGATTAGGTGTTTGAATGATAAAAAGTAAGAAAAACAAGTAGAAGGAGAAGATTCTTGACCAAGAACTAATCATCCAGTGTTGATTTGCAATCCCACAATGATATAAATAATCAAGGTCCTGGATAATCAGATTCAAGCACAAAATCAGAGAGCAAACACACGTGATGAACACCAAAATGCCTTAGTCCAAAAAACTTGGAGACTAAGGATTTCATGCTTCAAATATATAATAAATGACTACCCAACGTATTAAATAAGTATGTTGGGTTTACAAACACGCGGCCCCTAATTTAGTTTACAAGAATTACACATTTAGCCCTTCTAACTAGCAAACTATTACAAAGCAAACCCAAAACTAATAAACTCGTGTACCGACGGTCTCAAACTAGTCTAACACTAATTCATGAGGAAACCCAATAAATCTGGGAAAACCTCGTTGTTGGAATCGAACCCAGGACCTCATGGTCCGTAAGCCTTATCCTACACCCAAGATGCCACTAAACTATAATGGTATGGGCTAGGGTCAATGTTTTATTTGTGGTTTTAAATAATAGAAAAGACTTTGTGTTATTATCTCTTGTTATCGTTCTTTTCATTTTCTTGTGTCGAAGTTTGAGAAGGTATTGATCCAATTGGTTACAACACAAATCTCATGAGTTTAATAATATTTAAAACAAAATAAATGAATATCAATATAACCAAAAAATACATGTTTAAATAGTAAACTATTTCAAAAATTGATATTCAATAGACATAAATGTTTAATTTTTTTCAAGTCAAACTTAGCCCAAATTGACTAACTATATCTGATTCTGGCTCAGGTTAACCACGTTTGATCGATTCCTGGTAATTAAGCGGAGTTGGAGAAAATCGCCTTAACAACCTACCTTGTAGCGATTACTCGGCGAGTACTCGACCTTCTAGACCTTGTTTTACAACATTGACCATAACTAACAAAGCTTAGTAACTTTCATACTAACTAACAAAGCTTAATAACTTTCATACTTAAAAATACAATATTTCTTATTTCCATATTATAAATTTGCAACAAGTTGTTGCTTTATATTGTTGTAATATATGCATTGGGGGTTTTCCAAAAAAAAGTTGCATTTTCCACTTTTAACCCAAAAGGTTTTATCTTTTACATTTTAACCCTTTTTACTTTTTTAATTTTAACCAAAACTTATTTATCTTTTACAATTTAACCCCAACACTTTTATATTTTCAACTTTGATCCCCCATATTTTTCATATTACGCAAGTTTTTCGTTTTGCGTTTCTTTTAATATTTTGCGAGTCAACACGCCGCAACGTGCGTGTGAGGTTCAACGTTTTTCCCGTTTGACAAGCCAATCGTTGTGCGCTTATTTTTCTCCATTTGACAAGTTCGTCGCAACATGCGGGTCCTAAAATGTAAAGGCTTTTAGAATTTTTTTCGTGACTTTTATGAATGCTTTGTAAATTTTGTTTGGATCCAAGTAATTTTATATCTTAAAAAACCTCATGAAAATCTACAACGAGCGCGGCAAAACGGGTCGGATCAAACATAATATGTTTTTGTGATTATTTTATGAATGTTTTGTAAATTTTCTTTGGATCCAAGAGGAGTCAAATTGTGGTTTCTTTTTTTTAAAGCTCTAATTAATCTCTTTTCATTATACATGCCAACTTTTGCGTTATACCCGTTACGTTTTCTATGTATGACTCGGGTCATATATAATATGTCATGATTTTACTGTATAATTTGATCTACTTTATGTTTTGATCCAATCGCAATACTTATATAGGTTACATTGAGTTTAATCAAATACGTCAATTGCGTGTTTTCATATGGTTAACGCATCACATAACGTTTGGACTAATCCATTCGATGTTTGCGAAAAATCCGCGCCGCAAAGCGCACGTCTTTTAATGCTAGTTTACTTTGAAAAGATTATCATCTTCTAAAAATCAAGTAAAAAATAATATGAATGTACATATGAATATATGATTTATATGCACAATATTGGCCCTAAAGTTTACAAAATTTTGGCCTAAAGATTATCATCTTTTAAAAATCAAGTAAAAAATAATATGAATGTACGTATGAATATATTATTTATATGCGCAATATTGGCCCTAAAGTTTACAAAATTTTACAACATTAACATAAGATTATTTCTAGCATATTATTATTATTATTATTATTATTATTATTATTATTATTATTATTATTATTATTATTTTTATAACTGAACTACTTTACTTAATTAACAAATAATTAAAGAAAAGGCAAAGGTAAGATTCAAGTACAAGATGCAAATCCCTTTTCCTTGTCAAAAGTGGTGGTTTATTAATGATTAAACTTTTCTTTTTGTCTGGTGATTAAGTTAATATGTCATTCAAGAAAACACTTCCGGACCAATGAAAAACTAATGACATAAGTGGTGTTTGATGTTCTTAAACATTTGCCTAATGATTTTGTTTCAGTTTTAATCATGTATTTGTTTTCCTTTACTTATGGAATCTAATCTCAATGTTAGCTGAATTCTATCACTAGTTTACTTTTGAGATTCATTGTACTTGCAATATTTTAATGTGCAAGAATCAGTTTATATTTTTACAATTTTTGTTGAGATTTTGTTTCCAAATGTGTAATGTATCCCCCCCAAACAAACCTGTAAAAAATTGATGGCATTGTTAGTGAAATTAAGGCGTTGAGCTTTTTGTGGTGGTCGAATAGATCTAAGGGGCTGTTTGGTAGCCGCTTAATGACCATTCAGATGCTACATCTTAATGGTTTAAAACCTCTGAATGAATAAGAGGTAACCTCAAGTCTGAATCATTAAGAGGTAACCTCTGAATGGTAAATCATCACATGTCACATTTTCTACCTTCTCATTGGTAAAATTCTTAATGGTTCCATTAAGAGGTAACCTCTTAATGACCATTCAGAAGCTACCAAACAGCCCCTAAGTATAAAGGAACGGAGTGGAGGGAGTGGTGTACGTTTGTAAATATGTAATTGTCCTTTGGTTGTAGTTTTTGGTCAGCCCGGTTTGGGTCGGCTTGTTTGTGAATGAAGTTTACCTTTCAAAAAAAAATGTGTAATGTAATGTAATACATGAGACACTTAATTAACTTAATTAAGATAGGAAACCTCTTAATACCATATTATTTATTTATTTATTTTTATGTTTTGAATATTGACTTTCATTAGAAAAAAAAAACACCCCCACACAAAAAACTAGTAGTTTACCCGTCCGTTGTCCGGGTATATATGATTAACATCATCCAAACTCACTGCTGTCCGTGTATATATGATTAAAATCATCCAAACTCAGATTAAAATCATCCAAACTCACTGTTGTCCGTGTATATATGATTAAAATCATCCAAACTTACTGTATATTTTAATATCACGATGACTACTTATCTACCTATTAAGAACATAAATAACTATGTCTATATTTAAAATAATGTTGACTTTTAATTTGATTTCGATTAATAACTATAAATCTTCTTGAATTGTCATACATACTAATTTAAAATCTTACATCTAATTCGCACAATTTAAAATATTTAGTTAATTATTTGTAATTGATAAACGTAGGAATTGCTAACACCATTAAATGAAGATAAATGAGATCTATCAATGTTAGATGTTTACAAAAGTATTAAAAAAAACTATCAACACAACCAAACGTAGATTATATTTATGTCATGAGAATATTATTTAAGAACATCAATAACACTGTCTATATTTAAGATAATAATGACTTGTAATAAATGATAAACATGCAGGATACATCTACAAAAAAAAAGCAGATAATGTTATCAAGATCTCACAAGTAGATTACAAAAAAGCCAAAAAAACACAATGTATACTATAATATACAATAAATCATAAACATGCAGAATACATATACAAAAAAAGCAATTGATGTTATCAGGATCTCCCAAGGATATTACACAAAAGGCAAAAAAAACACAATATATACTATAATATACAATTTCGTTGGCAAAACACAAACCGTTGAAACAAACACAATGACTTGTTATCCAACTATTAAGAACATCAATAACCATGTCTATATTTAAGATAATAATGACTTTTTATTCGATTGCGATTAGTAACTACAACTGTTCTTATATTCTCATACATCGAATTGTCATTCGTACTAACTTAAAATCTTACATCTAATTCACACAATTTAAAATTTTTAAGTAACTATTTTTAAATTGATTAACATAGCAATTGCTAACACCATTAAATAAAGATAGACGAGATCTATCAAAGTTAGATCAACATAAACTAAATCAATTACAATTCTCTCTATGGTCGCTCGAAGAAAAGGGAGCATATGAAGAACTAAACAAAAAAGTCGGCATCATCAGTGATAACAATTACAAGCGAACCTGGAGCAGCATCGGATAGCTTGATGGAGTCCTCCACTCTCCCCCATCAGATTTCAAGAACAACGCAGAAGAGTTTATCACACAACTGTTGAAACAGGATCAGAAAATCTGCGACATCCTCGCCGATCTGTAAAACAAAAGAAAGAATAAAATCGCATGGAAGAAGGCGAGAGTCATTGAAATCTTTGGAAGTGTTAATTGTAGCGTATAATATTTTATACATATTTCACTCTTTAATCTTTCTTTATATTTAATTTAATAAAATTAATATCCATTGCATATGTGACAACCCGAATTTCCGACATTCTTTATTCGCATTTAATGCACGATTGACTTTGACTATTTAGTTGTGTTATGATAAAACGTAGTGTGTTTGCATGGTTATGTGTGATTGTATGACATGTGTACTGTTGTAAAACTTAAACTGTTAAACCATATAAGAATCCGACGAAACACAAGTGAGATTCGCCAAGATCGATCTCGACGAAACAGATCAGTTTCGTCAACACCTTCTCGACGAAACAGGCTGTTTCGCCGAGCCCAGTTTCGCAGAAGGCCCAGTACGGCCCAGAATGTTATTTCGCGAATATTTACGTGAAACGGGTTTAGTTTCACAAGTTAGGCAATCAGAAAAACCCTAGAACTCTCTCTCTTCTGTGCGACGGCAACAACCATTGTTCACCATCATCCCTAGCTCTTGAATCCTTGTTTCTTCATCTTGAATCGGTTAGTGTGTGTTTGTTAATCGATTCCATGTTTCTACTATATCACGATTCTTGCTGGTGTATATGATTGATGTGTGTTACTGCTGTGATAAGAGTATGATTATGACGTTATAGATTTTGATATGTATGATGTAGTAGGAATTATATAAAATGCTATGCGAAACTTAATACAATCGAGTGCTCGGTTCTGGATATTGTTATTATGTTCTGATTATGAATACAAGTTAGTATCTTGATAGGGTACAATGATATGATGTTGTATGTTGATATGTTATACACATAAACTAGGGTTATGTTAGACAATGACTCTTGGATGATCGATTTATGATGATTCGATATGCACATTGATCTTCGTATGATTTCTGTTATTGATGACGACTGCTAGAATGATTAGGGTTTATGTGTTATTCGCATCTGCTGTAACTGATGTCTGCGAAACTGAACTGTCCGACGAAACAGGACTCTCGGCGAAACAGAATGTGTTTCGCCAAGAGTCATCGACGAATTAGAATCCTGTTTCGCCAAACAAGGCCACGACGAAACGGAATGTGTTTCGTCAATTTGTGTTTCGCCGAAAGTGTGTTTCGCCAACTTATGTGTTTCGCCAAGTTTATGTTTCGCCGTATATGTAATCTGCACAGTAACTCGGGTTAACTGCTGTTAAGTGTAACCATCTTGTATATGATTGTGATTACGTGCTACATGTTTATACGTGCATAACTTGAACACAAACTGATTTCACATACGTGCATACTCTAGGACGTGATTGATTTACTTTGAGCACATACTTAGCATACCGAGCAAACCAAGGTGAGTTCACACAGCCAAGGCATGGGGTTCCCGGGTGGGAATGGGATTTGATGAATTATTGTGTATACTCATAAAGTAGAACCTAACGAACAGATACAACTAGACTAGTAACACTTTTTGAACTGATCTTCGCACACCTGCCAAGGATTGGCCGCGATATTATGACTGACTTCGCACACCTGCCATAGAATGGCCGCGAACTAAATTTACAAATCTTCGCACACCTGCCTGGAGAGGCCGCGATACAAATAAACCTAGTCTAGAATACTTGGGAAAAACATTCCCCAATATCTTCGCACACCTGCCTGGAAGGCCGCGATGGGAATTAATAAGATACATTGTAACGAACGAACATACTACTACTCACGCTATACTATTACTGAACTATTAACTGTGAACTCGCTCAACTAGTTGTTGACTCTCTCTTGCATGCCTTGCAGGACCTTAGGTACATATGGAGCTTGCACAGGGAGGAGCAGGTCGTTGTGGGACATGGATCGATGATGCCATGTTATCTATCTAAACATTTGAATTTACTATTTACATTGGGTTTACATACTTATGCTTCCGCTACACACTTGTTGATGTTTGGTTTTGAAAACACCTTTTGTATTGATGAATGATTTTTGGCAATTACTTATATGTTCAATATGATTGGTGGCTTGATCCTGGTCAGTCACGCCTCCAAGCGGTGATACTCCGCGTGTGGTTTTTGGGGGTGTGACAGATTGGTATCAGAGCCATTGGTTATAGAGAACTCGGTTTTAATAAGGGGAAAACGATTTTGTTAAAACCAGACTATAACCAGTACAGTGCTCAACGATCCACAACGACGCTTCGCTCCACGTGCAAGGCTCAACATCATAGGTACTACTATTCATGTTACTTTACCTACTTGCTAGAATTACATAGAACTTTGCTCGTGGTATGCTCAGATTACAGAACCTATTATATGTTATTGCTTGAGAATACTTGTGTGCTCACTCTCTTCGCACTATTCGCGAACCTCTCACCCACATATTCTCCTTGATGTCAAGATCATGAGTGGACGCGTTAACCTAACTCAAGCCCAGTTGGCGGCTTCGATCACTGAACAAGTTACTGCAGCACTCGCAGCTGCCCAGGCAAGAGGTGTAACCTGCCATCACCACTTACTCTAGGATCTTTAGATCCTACTCTCGTAACTCAACACTGGTGCTTAATTTTGATTACTCTTACGCACACGACAAGTCAACACGCTCAGCCACCTGTATGCACATACAAAACTTTTATGGATTGTCGTCCTACTACTTTCAACAACACTGAAGGAGCTGTTGGACTTCTCCATTAGTTCGAGGAACACGAATCGGTCATAGAGTGTGAGAATGACCGAGGCTCGTAAGGTGAAATATGCCACTGATATTCTCGAAGGCACTGCGTTAACTTGGTGGAACGCGCAAGTTCAGATACTGGGGCTGGCGGCTGCTAAGGCCACCCCATGGAATGATTCTAAGGAACTGATCAAACGTGAATAGAGTAGTTTTGATGCCATCCACAAGCTGGAAGTGGAGTCCTTTACCATGAAGATGACGGGGTCAGAGATAGAAGCGTACACGAAACGATCCAACAAACTGGCAATTTTGTGTCCAACTATGGTGGATCCTCCCATCAAGAGCATTGAGCTGTACCTCAAAGGCTTAGTACCAGAAATTCAAAGCCATGTGATGACTGCTAATCTTGCTACTATTCAAGATGTTACTCATCTTGCTCATCGTCTCACAGACCAGGCAGTGGAACAGAACAGGCTGCCTAAACGTATCAGTGTTAATACTACTGCTATCACTACTTCTGCTATTCTCAGTAACAACAAGAGAAAGTGGGATGGAACCTCCAGCAAGGGTTCAACTTCAGTTCAGTCCAGGCACAGCAGCGAAAGATCGATGCCAACCAAAGTCCTGGTCAGCAACCTTTTAGTAGCCAAGGGCAGGGTGGATACAGGGGAAACCACCCTAAGTGCAAACGATGTAACTTGCACCACAGCGGGCAGTGCAACCGAAATCATTGTCAATGATGCAACAAGCTTGGTCATGGAGCCAAAGATGGTAGAAACTCACGTCCTACGAATCAGAACCAGCAACAACAACCACCTGCTCCACGAAACCAGCCTCAGCAGCAGCAGCATGGAAACAGGGGGTGCTACCAGTGTGGGGCTGAAGGTCATTACAAGCGGGATTGCCCTCAGTTAAACCAGAACCAGAACAATAACAACAACAACAACAATCAGGGCAACGGGAACAACAACAACGGTGGGAACAACAACAACAATGGTGCTAGAGGCCGTATGTTTGTGATCGGTCAGGGTGATGCGAGGAATGATCCCAACGTAGTTATGGGTAAGTTTCTTCTAGACGACTTTTACGTTACTGTCTTATTTGATTCGGGTGCGGATACAAGTTACGTGTCTTTAAAAGTTAGCGAAATGTTAAAACGTGCACCAACTCTCTTAAACACCAAACATGTCGTAGAGTTAGCTAACGGTAAAAGTCTTGAGGCCACACACATAGTTAAAGGGTGTAATCTTATCCTCGCCGGTCAGACTTTCTCCATCGACCTTATTCCTATAACCCTGAGTAGTTTCGACATTGTCATCGGTATGGATTGGTTATCCCAACAACAAGCAGAGATCCTATGCAAGGAGAAGATCATTCGTATTCCCCGTTCTGGTAAAGAACCTCTCGAAGTTCAGGGCGACAAGAGTGGTGTCGTGAGTGGCATCATTTCTTTCTTGAAGGCTCAGAAGTGTTTACGTAAGGGTCACACAGCTGTTTTAGCACTCGTTACTGATACGTCGAAGAAAGAGAAAAAGATTGAGGATATTCCCGTGGTACGCGATTTTCCTCAAGTGTTTCCCGAAGAGTTACCGGGGCTACCGCCTCATCGCCAGGTCGAGTTCCAGATCGAGCTAGCTCCAGGAGCAGCACCCATAGCTCGAGCACCTTATCGTTTAGCTCCAACTGAATTGGAAGAACTGTCAAAGCAGCTGCAAGAACTCTTGGAAAAGGGTTTCATACGTCCTAGCTCTTCTCCTTGGGGAGCTCTAGTGTTATTCGTAAAGAAGAAAGACGGTACGTTCAGGATGTGTATAGACTACCGTGAACTCAACAAGGTGACGATCAAGAATCGTTACCCTCTTCCGCGCATAGATGATTTATTCGACCAGCTGCAAGGGTCGAGCTACTACTCCAAGATAGACTTAAGGTCAGGGTACCATCAGCTGAGAGTCCGGGATGAGGACGTCTCTAAAACAGCATTTAGAACTCGCTACGGCCACTACGAGTTTATGGTCATGCCATTCGGGCTAACGAACGCGCCTGCCGTATTTATGGATCTTATGAACAGGGTGTGCAAACCCTATCTCGACAAGTTCGTCATTGTTTTCATCGACGACATCCTGATTTATTCGAAAAGTCAGGAGGAACACGAGCAGCACTTACGACTTATACTGGAACTTCTACGAACGGAACAACTATACGCTAAGTTTTCCAAATGTGATTTCTGGCTTCGTGAAGTCCACTTCTTAGGCCACGTGGTAAACAAGGATGGGATCCATGTCGATCCATCCAAGGTAGATTCGATCAAGAATTGGCCTGCGCCTCGTAGACCAACAGAAATACGCCAATTCTTGGGTTTGGCGGGTTATTACAGACGATTCATCAAAGACTTCTCAAAGATCGCACAACCACTTACACTACTGACGCAGAAGGGTGTTGTTTATCGTTGGGGTAATGCACAGGAGACAGCGTTTCAGCACCTAAAGGATAGACTTTGTAGCGCACCTATTCTTTCACTGCCTGAAGGCACGGATGATTTTGTAGTCTACTGCGACGCATCTATCCAAGGTCTTGGATGTCTATTGATGCAAAGGGATAAAGTTATTGCTTATGCTTCGCGCCAACTTAAGATTCACGAACGGAATTACACGACACATGACCTAGAGCTGGGAGCGGTTGTCTTTGCACTTAAGATATGGCGACACTACTTGTATGGTACCAAGTGTGCAATCTACACTGATCACAGAAGCCTCGAACATATCTTCAAACAGAAAGAACTGAATATGCGACAGCGACGATGGGTTGAACTGTTAAATGACTACGAATGCTCAATCAGGTACCACCCAGGCAAAGCCAATGTTGTGGCTGACGCCCTCAGCCGAAAGGACACCGCGCCTAAGCGCGTGCGAGCTTTACAACTCACTATACAGTCTAGTCTTCCTTCTCAGATACGAGATGCTCAGGTAGAAGCATTGAAACCAGAAAATGTCAGGGCTGAAGCCCTACGTGGCTCAAGACAACGTTTAGAACAAAAGGAAGATGGTGCTTACTACGTAACGGGACGCATTTGGGTTCCACTTTATGGCAACTTACGTGAGCTAGTAATGGATGAAGCTCATAAGTCTCGCTACTCGGTACATCCTGGTGCGGATAAAATGTACCACGACATCAAAACTACATATTGGTGGCCTAGCATGAAGGCCCACATAGCCACATATGTTAGCAAATGCTTGACTTGTGCGAGAGTCAAGGCAGAATATCAGAAACCGTCAGGACCACTCCAACAACCTGAGATACCACAATGGAAATGGGAGCAAATTTCCATGGATTTTATTACTGGCCTACCTAGATCTCAGCGCGGAAACGATACTATTTGGGTGATCGTGGATCGACTCACAAAGTCTGCTCACTTCTTAGCTATCAAAGAAACAGACAAGTTCTCTACCTTAGCAGACATTTACTTAAAAGAAGTGGTCTCGAGGCACGGGGTGCCCACCTCCATCATCTCTGATCGGGATGCATGTTTTACTTCAGAACTGTGGCAAGCAATGCATAAATCTTTTGGCTCTCGTTTAGAAATGAGCACAACTTATCACCCTCAGACAAATGGGTAGTCTGAGCGCACTATTCAAACTCTAGAAGACATGCTTCGGGCGTGCGTAATAGACTTTGGCAATGGTTGGGAAAAACATCTGCCACTTGTGGAATTTTCGTATAACAACAGCTACCACACCAGCATTAAAGCTGCACCATTCGAGGCATTGTACGGGCGTAAGTGCCGGTCACCTCTCTGTTGGGCAGAGGTGGGAGAAAGTCAAATCACAGGTCCAGAAATGGTAGTTGATACTACAGAAAAGATTGCACAAATACGACAACGCATGGCGGCAGCTCGTGACCGTCAGAAAGTATACGCTGATAAAGACAGGAAACTACTCGAATTCCAGGTTGGGGATCGAGCGCTACTTAAAGTTTCACCCTGGAAGGGTGTGGTTCGTTTTGGCAAACGCGGCAAACTCAATCCACGATACGTCGGACCTTTCGAAGTTATTGAGAAAATAGGCAAAGTGGCCTACAGATTGAACTTACCACCTGAACTCAGTGCAGTTCACAACGTCTTTCACGTGTCGAATCTGAAGAAGTGTACGTCAGATGAGACCCACATAGTTCCCTTGAAGGAACTCACTATCGACGAGCGGTTGCACTTCGTCGAAGAACCAGTTGAAATCACGGACCGGGATGTTAAGGTCCTCAAGAACACGAGAATCCCTCTTGTACGAGTTCGTTGGAACTCCCGTCGCGGCCCAGAGTTCACCTGGGAGCGTGAAGATCAAATGGAACTCAAATATCCCCAGTTATTCGGAACCAATGCAACTACTACTGAGGCTGAAGCTACCAATACAGAATTTCGGGACGAAATTCCAAATCAACGGGGGGATGATGTGACACCCCAGGAAAACCAGTAATCTTCGCAAACCTGCTCGGGGAGCCGCGATACAATACAGGTAAACAACGTCACACCATTAGCTTCCTCAGTAACCGCATGCTAAATTTCGGGACGAAATTTCTTTCAAGTTGGGGATAATGTGACAACCCGAATTTCCGACATTCTTTATTCGCATTTAATGCACGATTGACTTTGACTATTTAGTTGTGTTATGATAAAACGTAGTGTGTTTGCATGGTTATGTGTGATTGTATGACATGTGTACTGTTGTAAAACTTAAACTGTTAAACCATATAAGAATCCGACGAAACACAAGTGAGATTCGCCAAGATCGATCTCGACGAAACAGATCAGTTTCGTCAACACCTTCTCGACGAAACAGGCTGTTTCGCCGAGCCCAGTTTCACAGAAGGCCCAGTACGGCCCAGAATGTTATTTCGCGAATATTTACGTGAAACGGGTTTAGTTTCACAAGTTAGGCAATCAGAAAAACCCTAGAACTCTCTCTCTTCTGTGCGACGGCAACAACCATTGTTCACCATCATCCCTAGCTCTTGAATCCTTGTTTCTTCATCTTGAATCGGTTAGTGTGTGTTTGTTAATCGATTCCATGTTTCTGCTATATCACGATTCTTGCTGGTGTATATGATTGATGTGTGTTACTGCTGTGATAAGAGTATGATTATGACGTTATAGATTTTGATATGTATGATGTAGTAGGAATTATATAAAATGCTATGCGAAACTTAATACAATCGAGTGCTTGGTTCTGGATATTGTTATTATGTTCTGATTATGAATACAAGTTAGTATCTTGATAGGGTACAATGATATGATGTTGTATGTTGATATGTTATACACATAAACTAGGGTTATGTTAGACAATGACTCTTGGATGATCGATTTATGATGATTCGATATGCACATTGATCTTCGTATGATTTCTGTTATTGATGACGGCTGCTAGAATGATTAGGGTTTATGTGTTATTCGCATCTGCTGTAACTGATGTCTGCGAAACTGAACTGTCCGACGAAACAGGACTCTCGGCGAAACAGAATGTGTTTCGCCAAGAGTCATCGACGAATTAGAATCTTGTTTCGCCAAACAAGGCCACGACGAAACGGAATGTGTTTCGTCAATTTGTGTTTCGCCGAAAGTGTGTTTCGCCAACTTATGTGTTTCGCCAAGTTTATGTTTCGCCGTATATGTAATCTGCACAGTAACTCGGGTTAACTGCTGTTAAGTGTAACCATCTTGTATATGATTGTGATTACGTGCTACATGTTTATACGTGCATAACTTGAACACAAACTGATTTCACATACGTGCATACTCTAGGACGTGATTGATTTACTTTGAGCACATACTTAGCATACCGAGCAAACCAAGGTGAGTTCACACAGCCAAGGCATGGGGTTCCCGGGTGGGAATGGGATTTGATGAATTATTGTGTATACTCATAAAGTAGAACCTAACGAACAGATACAACTAGACTAGTAACACTTTTTGAACTGATCTTCGCACACCTGCCAAGGATTGGCCGCGATATTATGACTGACTTCGCACACCTGCCATAGAATGGCCGTGAACTAAATTTACAAATCTTCGCACACCTGCCTGGAGAGGCCGCGATACAAATAAACCTAGTCTAGAATACTTGGGAAAAACATTCCCCAATATCTTCGCACACCTGCCTGGAAGGCCGCGATGGGAATTAATAAGATACATTGTAACGAACGAACATACTACTACTCACGCTATACTATTACTGAACTATTAACTGTGAACTCGCTCAACTAGTTGTTGACTCTCTCTTGCATGCCTTGCAGGACCTTAGGTACATATGGAGCTTGCACAGGGAGGAGCAGGTCGTTGTGGGACATGGATCGATGATGCCATGTTATCTATCTAAACATTTGAATTTACTATTTACATTGGGTTTACATACTTATGCTTCCGCTACACACTTGTTGATGTTTGGTTTTGAAAACACCTTTTGTATTGATGAATGATTTTTGGCAATTACTTATATGTTCAATATGATTGGTGGCTTGATCCTGGTCAGTCACGCCTCCAAGCGGTGATACTCCGCGTGTGGTTTTTGGGGGTGTGACAGCATACAAAGTAAACACAATGACAAGAACACATAACATAATGTATAGAAAATCCACCTAGTTGCAAAACACAATAATCTGACGCAATAACACGATATATAGAATCAGTTGCAATACCATGGCTAATATTAACACTATCCATACCACCACTATTCAACTATTTGTTTATTTAATTAAACAAACAATAAAATATAAAATATAATAAAAGGAAACGCAATCAACATCATATCTATCACAATCAAAACAACTTCATCATCACCGGCGTTTCATATCTCCTTGAAGATCATCGCCGCCGAAGATTTGATCGACAAAAAGGTAACTTCCGATTGTAAATTTTAACGGTTTAATTTCTATTAGATTTCTAAACCTCTGTTAGATACTTAATCAGCGACATATGATGGTTACTGCAGCGAATAACTTGTTTGTAGACGTCAAATATGATTTTAGGTTTCAATCATCTTCAACCTCTCATATGTTATGTATAGTTGATATATATCTTATGTATTGCATGTTATGGACATTGTCGAACTAATGTTTACAGTATAATGTGATAATAATATATGAAAAAGTTGCAATCAAACAAATGGGGGTGTTTGGGTTAGCTTATTTTAGAGCAACTTATGACTTATTGACTTATAAAAGTTAATAAGTTGTTTTTTGAGTGTTTGGGTTAGCTTATTTTAAAGGGTTTTGTATGTTGACAAGCCATTTTTGAGAAGTCAGAATTTGTAACTTGTCACTTGTCACTTATATAAGTTAATAAGACATTTTTAAGAAGGAATCCCAAACACACACGGATGAAAACATATGATTCTGTTATATTTTTTTTTATTTTTGGGGTTCCTTCTCTAAAAGTACTTATTAACTTATATAAGTCATAAGTGAGGAGTTACAAATACTAACTTATCAAAAACAATTTCTCAACACACAAAAATAACTTAAATAAGGTAACCCAAACAATATAAACACAACTTATTAAATTTTTTAAGTCAATAAGATATAAGTTGCTCCAAAATAACCTAACCCATGTGTGATTACGCAAAAAGAGATATTTTACGAATATATATATATATATATATACTGATATATTGAAACGGTATACAGAAGAGATCTATTGCACATTATGAATTAGGAATAATATTCTCATGACATAAGATTACATTTTAACACATTGTATATTAATACTAACAGTTAATATTAAATGTTATATATCACAGGTATACAAAAATGATTACGTCCTGCCTGTCTCTATTACAAGACCCTAAATCATTGAAACTGGTATGCTGTAATGCCTTCAATAAGTAAGTGTAAACTTCATTACGTAAACTGAAATTAGTAAATGTAACTACAGGCATTACCAATTGAGTTTGTAAAGCTTGTGGGAGGAGATTACTGGAACGGGACAAAGGTAACGATAAATCATGAAAGCGGAATAAGCTGTACAACATGGCTGAGAAGTGTAAGAGGTGAAAGTGTTGTCACTGACGGATGGGTAAGTATTGTAAAAGGTCTTAAATTGACAAAGAACACCTTATTGGTTTTGAGGATAATCAAAGAAAAATGTCTACAAATACATTGTTTCATACAAAACGTTTGTGATGAATCGTTCTTGACAGTCAACCGTTACGGAGATTTAAAGATCATAGTAAGTATAGTTATATGTTAGTAGGAATTTATTTTTTGTTATACTTGTCAGCAAATGGAATAAATGAATATATGTTTATAAAATATTACAAAACTTTTCAGGTCATTCCAGAAGCTTATGTGAACAAATTTTACTGTTACTGGCCAGTAAAAGATTCTTATAACATATACGCAGCAGGTCAGTGTTGGAAAGTTGAGACCGAAAAAATAAATGCATGCTACGTTTTTGCTAAAGGGTGTCCGGAGATGTTTGAATATATTGGCATAGAAGACGGTGATATACTGATGTTGATGAAAACAGACAGCGAATCGTTTGACTTGACACTTTATCGTAACGGAGTTGAGGTTGTTTTTAGAAAGAAGGAGACAACTAAAGACAACTCAGTTGTTGAAATACCTAAACACACATACTATGAACACTTGAACTCTGTTGTAAGTAATTTAAAGTAAGTTAAAATGGTTTGCTATTCAATACGACTTATTTACAGATGTTATCGTATAACAGATCTTCACTGATCAAGAAGACTCAATCGACCAATTCATTACTGGGGTAATCAGTTTACATATTTTTACAATACAATATATTGATCCTCAGATGTTAATGAATTTTAAAAATCTTGGATGCAGATGAATGATGAGAAACATGAAGTGAATAAGAAAAGTGTTGAAAAAGAAAAGTTGAAGTCTGAAAGAAAGAGTTTTGTAAGTGAAGGAAATAACAACCAAAAAAAAGAAGATGTAAGTCTTTGAAACATAATAACGGATAAGTTATTTGTTCATATTATTATACATACTTAGTTGACGATTGTAGTTTAATTTGCTTTAATGTTACGGGCTGTAATAACAGGTTAAAAAGAAAGGTAAACAGATTGCATCCGATTCTACACCTGAAGAACCTAAACAACTGATATGTTGTACAACTTATGATCATTCTACCGTGTCAGCAACTGGACGACAAACACGAGATCGTTTGGTAAGTTAAGCATAAGTTAACAAAATATTCCAATAAATATTTCTTGTACATTAACATATATATATATATATATTGAAAGGAAATGCATGTTTGAAATGATAAGGTTAACAAAAACGGGAAAAGAAGTCAGATGGCGTTGAAGGTAAGCAATGAAGACGAAAAACGTGTTGCACATCAAAATTATGATCAAGAAAGTGGTGCGTATCAATTCAACAGGAAAGCAAATTATCGAATGGTATGTCATTTCTGTTATTTAATGAGAACAATTTACAACACCATTCATGAGGCTATTTATACGTATAGAATTACCAGTTAAACACATAACAATTGAACTTGGTTTGCAACAAAAAACCTTAAAACAGTTGTTTTTTTTTCTAAACAATAAAGTATAACTTCACTTATAACCTTCGTAGAATAACTATAATAGATAATAGATACTAAATTATGTTTATTCAAAAATTAACAATTGATATTTGTTGCTGCTGACAATTATATCCAACACGGCTAATATACTTGTTAACTCTTACATCAATGCAACGATTACCTGTAGAAGTTGCAAACAGAGCAAGGCTAACAAAGAAGGTGCATCAAATGAATGTCAGAAACATGGATGGGAAAACAGTTGTGAAGATAGTTAAGCGACAGAAGGATGGAAATGGATTTAGGTATGCAATTGAAGGGTGGCCAAGTTTCATAAAGGAAAATGATATTAGCGAGGGTGACAATATGCATTTAACTTATGTAAAATCAGGAAACCTCCTCATGTTAACGCATGTGGATGCAGTCAGCCAAGCTTAGCAGTTAACGTTATCTGCTAATGATGCAGATGTCTGCGTATATAAACTAATGCCTTTTGTCTTCATCATTTGATGGTTTTTGGTGGGACATGTTGGAACAGCTTATTGTGTTTTTTTGGTTGGTTGGTAGCCTAACCTTGATGACAATTATTACTATATTAGGGCATGGATGACATATTTTGTTTAGAATTATAATTTGTAAACAGTAGTCGAAGTTCATATTTAGTTATAAATTTAGTTGTGATTTCCTGTATACAACATTAGAAGTCTTATTGGTAATATTTCCATCATCCAAATGCACTGCATATTTTAATATCATAATGACTTCTTATACAACTATCTAGAACATCAATAAGTGATTCCATAAAAAAAGTGTCTCCATATTTAAGATAATAATGACTTTTTTTATGCGATTGCAATTAGAAACTACAACTATTCTTGTATTGTCATACATCGAATTGTCAAACATAGTAAATTAAAATCTTACATCTAATTGGCACAATTTAAAATGAATTAGTTATTTGTAAATTGATAAACGTAGAAATTAATAACACCATTAGATGAACTTAGATAAGATATATGAAAGTTAGATGTTTTCAAAGTGTTGAAAGAACTACCGATGTCAAACAAACGTTGATTATATTTACTGGCATAAAATATTACACACCGAACATATTATAAACATAATAGAACAATTAAAATAACACATTAATTTCGAATATTGATTCTCCATATACAAAAAAATACCAACCACAAAAACAACCACAAACATAATACTATGTATATAACACAATTATAACAACAAACAACTAAATACAAAACCATAACTAAACATGTGGTGAAACTACAGTTTCAATATAGCTTGCACCTACAATTCCTTGTGTAAAGATGATAGGAAAATAACCATGCATCTTCTTTGCCCTTACGTTTATCTGAGCAACATCACCCTATTCGTGTACTATAATTAATTTGTTATTACCATCAATGTAGTGCACAGATGACCCTATCATCAACGGTATAAACACACGCCACAATTGAACATCTACACTACACATTCCAATACTAACCAACATATGAAGTTCATCTCGTATAGTCACCAACTGACCTATAGATTCCACACTCAATGTATCTGGGTAACCTACATTTTCTATTACCTTCGACTCAACATCCAAACGAAGAACCGCTGTGTTACCCATACACCAGAATTTGGTCAGTACAAAATACAAACTTTTCCTACAAAACGTCTCAACGGACCAACTATAAACAGCAATATCATATGGACTATCAATTAAGAACCTTGGAGTTGACCATGAACCTTCACTAAACGAATAAATATTAACAGTCAACCTAAAATGAATGCGTTTAATATGCACAATTTTGTAATCACCAGCAGAGTCAACACAAAACCCAAGACTATCATCATCCATATTGTAAAATCCCTGATAATTAGAATTTCTCAGCATCTTGAACACACGAGTTAGTGGATTCCAAACAACCAAATCACCAGTATTACATAAGCAAACACATACCATGCCATCCAAACTTGCTAAAAAGATCACATTACATGGATGACAATCGAAGGGAATGTGAATATTATTGCCTAAAACACATCTAGGAGATGCAACATCAACATAACGAATCGCACACGATGATTTGTCAAGAGCAATTATTTTCTGGTCACCTAATACTCGCAAGAAACGACAATTATTCTTAGCAAACTCAGGAGTTGAAAGATAGGCTAACCACTCTTTAGACACAGCCTTGCACCGTATAACCTCCTTTGCCGAAAGTCTTGGAATAATCTTCATCAATATTAACAGAGATGGAAGATCCTTCATATTCACTTACGATTATACTTTAATTAAAAATACTGACGTTGATAGAAAGAGGAAGAAAACACATACGAAAAGCGATTCCTTTGACACAGGTGAGTAAAACCTCCTAAAACTCCGAGTAGTGGTGGTAAACGGTTTTCACACACTATGGGCGATAGGGGGTAAATAAAATTAAATAACAATATATATTAGAAACCGTTTCTAATTTACAGGTAAACGTATACACATACATGGAGATACTTTTTAATCAATCACATACACAAATATACTTTTTATTAATTAATCTTATTTTTATAAATTACTTTGTTAGTTGTCAAACATTGTGTTATTACAATTGTGAAAATAATTACATCGTAGATTTTTTTTGGCATTGGGTTTTATATATTATTTTGTCCTTTTTATAAAAATATTGTTTTTTATGATAATAGGATTATTGAAAAATAATGGACACCACAACTAAAAAATAGGAAGTTAGTTACACAATAGTACAAAAGATATAAATAGACACCTACAAAAAAATCAAATATATGGAAAACAGAAAACCAATAACACATTAATAAACAAAACATAAAATGACAATATTCCAGCAAAAAACAAAAACAAAAACAAAAACAAAAAAATCCAGTAAGAACTATTCCTTAACTGGACATATTACAAAGTGGGAAGTTTCTAATTGTCCTTAACTGCACAATATGTAACCATTATTAAAAAAAATGAGAAAGACAGCAAAAAGTAGGAATTAATTACACAATGTTATATTTAAATATAGTCAAGTACAAAAGAAATCAAATATATAAAAAACAGAAAAACAATGACACAATGATACTCAAAAAACACAATGACTATACTAAAAGAAATCATTATTCAACATATAAATTAGCAACTATCTTGTGCATCTTGACTTGCACCCCATTTGGGGGCTTTTTCAAAAAAAAAAAAAACTTCATTTTCCACTTTCAACGTTAGAGTTTTATCTTTTATATTTTAACCCATTACTTGATTTTCCACTTTCAACCTTAAAGCTTTATCTTTCACATTTTAACCCATTTGAAATTTTTACTTTTAACTCAAACTTTTTCAACTTTTGTAATTTAACACAATACTTTATTATTTATAACTTTGGTCCCCCATACTTTTTGTCTTTCGTAAGTTTTTCGTTTTACGGTTCGTTCTAAATTTTGTGAGTTAACTTGTCGTAGCGTGCATGTGAGGTTCAACGTTTTTGTTCTATTTTTCCATATTTGATAGACCCGTCGCAACGCGTCCATTTTTCCCTTTTGAAAAAATTCGCCGCAACGGGCGGGTCCTAGATCAACGGGTGTGCGTGGTTCAACATTTTACGTTTCTGGTTAATTTCTTCACATTTTGAAAAAAGTTATTATTTTCTACATTTTACGTTTCTGGTTAATTTCTTCACATTAACACACTGTAACGGGTGTGCGTGGTTCAACGATTTTAGTCTCCTTTTTGTTCAGTGTAATTTTTACCATTTTATCTATTTTATTTTTACGATGTTGAGAGTCGATGTCGTTGTGGCATTGGTGCTACTTGGCACGGTTTTACGAACGTTTTTAACCTATTAAATCTTTACTAATATTTTGTTTCGTTTTACCCCTATACTTCCTTTACTTAAAAACTATTTTTTGCGTGCATATTTTATGTATGGGTATGTATAAATATGATTTCTTCTACATTCCGACGTAAACTTTTTTTATAGACGAGTCAGGTCAAATATAATACGTTTTCGTTTAAAGAAACCATTTTTACGTGCATATTTTTGTGTACGTTTTCGTATAAATCCAAGTTATTGTTCGATATGAATTCCATTTACTTTACGTTTGATCAAATGACCATGCTTATACAGGTTACATTGAGTTCAACTGGATACGTCAAAATGTGTGTTTTCATATGGTTAATGCATCATATAACGTTTGGACTAATACATTCAATGTTTACGATGTACCCGCGCCGCAACGCGGGCGGGTCTTAACCCTAGTTCAACTAAAACCTAATCATTAACTGCACCTATTACAACGTGGGAAGTTTTTAATTCTATGTAACTGCACAATGGTAAGGGCTTCCAAGCTGCTCTAAGGGCTTGGTCTCCAAGGGCCCATTGTGTTTTTTTTGTAGACCTTTTTGTTTTTAAACCACAATCACATGTAATCATAATTAAATACGCACAAAGCAAATATTAAAATCATACACTCTCAATGAATATTTAACATGATAATATAAGCACATTAATTCATAAAGATTCAATCTCATTGTGACAAACTATACCACACATAAAAAACAACCACAAACATCAATTACTAACTGATCAAAACAACGAAGAACAAAAAAGAACTACATAAAATAGCATAACTAAACATTTGGTGAAATTGTAGTTTCAAAATAAACAGATCCATTCACACCTTGAGTAAAGATGATAGGCAAAAAAACATGCATTTCCTCTGCCTCTACAGTTACATCAGTAATATCACCCCATTCTTGAACTATAATGAACTTCTTATTTCTGTTGATATAGTGCACAGACGACCCAATCATCAATGGCATAGAAATAGCAGGTGGACAAAAAAAAATACTTTTGACCACTTTTCATTTTCAAGTTTCCACAATTCCATATTCACACTATAGAATCCGATACTAACCAACCTATGGAGTTGATCTCGAATACTAACCAAGTGACCTGTAGCTTCCACATCCATTGTATCTGGGAATCCAACATCAGAAATTACCCTGCTATCAACATCTAAACGAAGTACACATGCGTTACCCACACACCACAACCTAGTCAATACGAAATACAAACAATTTGCACAAAACGTGCCTACAGACCAACTATAGACATCAACATTAAACAGACTATAGTTTGAGAACATTGGAGTTGACCATGACCCTTCACTGAGAGAATAAATGTTAACAGCCAACATCATATGTGTCCGTTTAATATGCACAATATTGTAATCACCAGAAGACCTGACGCAAAACCAAAGACTATCCTGATTCGGATTAAAAAAACCCTGTGAATTAGAATTTGATAGCATCTTGAACACACGAGTTAATGGATTCCAAACTACCAATTCACCAGTATTGATTAGGCAAACACATACCATCCCATCCAAACTTGCTAGAAATAAAATATTGCACGGATGAGCGGTGAAGGGAATGTGAACTTTATCACCTAAGAAACACTTAGGGGATTCATTATCCACATAACGAATATCACACAATAATCGGTTAACGGCAATTATCTTATGATCACCTAATCTGCGCATGAAACAACAATGATTCATAGCAAACTCAGGTGTTGAAAGATAGACTAACCAATCTTTACACACAACCTTGCACTGTGTAACAACTTTTGACGGAAGTCTTGGGATTATATTCATCAGTATCAGCAGAGACGGAAGAAACTTCACAATCATTGTCAATGTAGGTTAAATAACAAACACTTTGACGATCAATACAACAAATATGAAAAGAGATTCCTAAGAAGATGAAAGTCCAACAAATATTATCACAAGCAGTAGTTAACACACGTATATTAGAGCTCCTACAATTACGAGTAGTAGGTAGTTATTAAATAGATAACTATCCAGATTTTTTAAATCGGTTAAATTTTTAGTACACATTTACATTAATTTTATTTTTGGCAAATATTCAGTTGAATAATAATTTACATAAATAGTAATAACAACTTTTGATTCAATCGTATTTTTAAGTATAATATGGCAACTTTCTCTTATAAATACATACTCGAAATATTTTGTTTCATTGTATGTGTTGCAAGTACTATTTGATTGTTAGTCTTCTTTCTGATTTTTCGTGTTTGGGTTAACATGTATCGTCATGGTCCGAATTTTATCATAACTATACTTGATCCGCTATCCCTTCAACAGGTACATACCTTTCCGAATTATTTGTTTAAAGTAACGAATCCTATTGTTTCATCCTTTATTCAAAAGAAATTTGCCTTTTGTTTTTTGGTTTTCAGGCTATACCTATATGTATGAGTAGATTTATATGGATGAATAAGTTAGAATCTTCAACTGTTAGTCTTAAATTTGATGAAACGCATTCATGGTCTGTTGTTATCAAATTAATAAAAGATGTATTCTACTTTACGGATGGATGGTATGAGGTTTTAAACTACTTCGACCATGAATCTTTCTTCATGATTTTCAACTATCTTGGTGATCATACTTTCAAGTTCAACCTCTTCTCTCATGATCCAAATAAAGAGTTTGGAAAATCGTTTTGTAAAATTATTCAAAATCCTATACAAAGTCCAACGGTACGTAATTTTCTTATACATTTTATTCTTTATTTTTTGTTATTACGATTTATTAAAAAAACATAATACGCATAAAATTGTAATAATTATTTTTTTACAGGTTCTACCAGATACTTTTATTTCAAAACATTATGATTATCGTTTACCGCATAACATGGTTATACTTAATGTATCCGAGTATCATCAATGGGAAGTCCGTATTAGAAAGATTGGGCCAAATTATTGTATTGCTGATGGTTGGTTTAAATTTATTGAAGATCTAAGGTTAAATCCTGGGGATATTCTGTGTTTTCAAAAAAAGGACGTGAATCATATTAATATTATCATATTCAATAAAGATGGTCGTCAAGTTTTGTTAAACAACACTCCTTTGATTGAGCCAGAATATGAACATATTAGCAATGTGGAAGGTTATCGACAAGTTAGTGACGATCCTAGCTACCCTTTTTTTTGCAATGACAGTAACTCATCAATTGGTATTATAATATCCTGTTTTATGTAAAAAAAAATTTTTGTTTTTTAGTGTTTTTCATTTAATAACATTTACATATTTTTAACATTTTTACAAAATGTAGATCCTTCCCAAGTTAATTACTGACTTAACTGGTTTAAATGAGTTTTCTGAAGAAAAGATCAAAGTTGTTAAAGGAAATATTTGGGTTACGAATCTTCGTACACACAACATTGATGGTCAAATAAGGTTTGTCAATCAATTTATTATCTTAGTTATTATTTCTCATTTACCCAATGTGTATAGATCACTAACAAAATTTTTCATATTTTTTCTACCATAGGTACGGTGTTGTTGGATGGAAAAATATACTTCAAGCTGAACATATTTCCTTAGGTGACGATTGCTTTTTCAACTGGTCTAAAACGAATTCGAGGCTATTGGTTACGAAACTCCAGCAAGCAGAAGTGTTACAGTAATAGAGTTTCAGTTTATATTGAAAACCCGAAAAACATATATCTTACATTTACTTTTCGATCCTCCTATTTTTATGTTTGTAGTACAATGCGTTGGTTTTTTTTAATATTTAAATTCAGATTGCCATGATAATTTCATCCGTACAGTCCGTTTATGATAAGTAACACAAATCTACTTAAAAAGAATGGTATACATAACATACAAACTACTTAAAAAGTACCAAAATAAAAAACACAATGACAAAAAACACAATTGTATAACATATATGATTACACACAACACAGAGACTTCACGTTTACTTTTATTTTTGTTAGGATCTGAGTTTCTTATGATTGAGTTTGTTTGTCATAATTGAACAAATGAACGAAAGTAAAATGAGATTAAATGCAGTGGAAGTGGAATCAAACTTTGTAAACACAATCTAAGGGAAAATAGTTTTCGTAAACACATGTTTCTCATTACAAACCCTGTTTGGGGGGGTTTTGATCAAGGTTTTATAAAGGGAAAAAGTGAATGCTGACGTGGCAACGATTACAAAAGTCCACGTGCCAACCCTTGGTGAAGGAATTAATAATGGAAGATAGTTGATTTATGAAACCACTGATGAAGCAAGATCAGTGGTTGCAAACGGTTATACTGGAAACAGTGGCTGATTCTAAGCTATCAGTGGACAACCATCAGTGGGTTAAAACACTGATTTTGAACAACAGTGATTACCAAGGAAATGAGAGGAGAAGGGTTGACTTTCAGCAGTGGACAGTATTAACAGAACAGATGTTTGAACAAAAACAGTGATGTCTGATGGTGAATCAATGAG
>JARYGA010014743.1:0-28358 GCA_030545235.1 Helianthus tuberosus | reverse complement strand
GTAACAATATCAGTACAAACCAACGAATGAGGATCAAAAATAGCATAAAAGAAAAATAATCAAACAAAAGATATAATAGTCAACTGCTGCTCCTGCATCCTCATCCCATCCCCACACTAGTCCTCCTCTCGCCCAGCTGCACCACTGCTACCCTCACCAGCACCAGCCGAACCTCCCTGCTGTCTCGGCTGGAAAAAATCTGGAATCCCCATGCCGTGGGTAGTCATCATGTACCTGAGAGCATCCTCCTGCCTCGTCTGACTCGTCAATATAAGGTGCTCCAGCCTGTCAAATCTCTGCTCCACATAGCCAGAGAATGACTGTAAAGTAAGAGGCTCAGGGGGAGGCTGCCTCCTCGGGTACTGCTGTGCTGGTAGCTCGTGTCGCTGTGGTGGCCGATGTCAGTGTGTAGGGTCTACCTGAAGCATCACATCCTCAGCTGGATGTCCCTCTGGTGGCTGTACCTGCGGGCCCTGTGTAGGATCGAGATTCGACCTAAACGAGTCGTTCGGAAGAGATCTAGATCAATACGAGAGGCGGAAACAGACGTATTGATGTTGAATCAGCTTGATTTGCACTAAGAATCACTTTAACTGTCGTTAGTATTTATTTGAAAGCTATTACAGATCGTTCGACACTTCGGCAGCACCTCAGCTCTGGAATCACAAAGTTCTACAAATGAAATGACAAGACCACTATATATAGGGATGCCAGTTCGCACCAAGCATACATGTCCAGTTCGTACGAACTGGTCCAGTTCGCACGAACTGGCCACTTCGTGTGAACTGGCTTGTTTTGAACTGTTTCTCGTTTTTCTTGAACTACGTGTCTTGTTCTATTAATTCAATTACAAGGCTCGATACAAGACGAAGTCGACAGACATATGCACCAACAAACACCCCCTTGGATGTTGACGAGTCTTCAGTACGAGTCTTCAGTATGTCAAGTCTTCAGACTTGATTAGTCTTCTCGCTCTTTTCCAAAGTATCTATCTTTGTAAGCATCCTCACTCTTTCTCTTTCAATCTTCAGACTCCCCTTTGCTAACAGACTCCCCCTTAAGTTGTTCCAGGATCGCAATCTGACATAGCATTCGTTCCAAGATCATGTCCTGGCTCAAACTCTGCTCAGGCTTAGACACGGGGATCTGCACAAAACTCTACCCAAAAGTAAATCTCACAAGTTATAAAATTTAACAATTTTAGAAATCACTTGTAGAAATCGTTTAACATTCTCAAATAAACCACTTGTATTTAAAACACTCAAACTTTGACATTTCATTAATTTGAAACCATTTAATCATTTCAAAATCATTTGACATTTAAAACAAACTCTCCCAACCCTGTTGTCCATCATGTTCAGCACTTGGAATTTTGAAAATCAGTTTTCCAACATCAGTTGTCGAAAATAAGATGAAGAAAAATCTTTTTGAATTTTCAAAATTTTATGCTAAAACACATTATTTTTGTTTTTTTTTTGTTTAAAGAAAAACAGTAAAGAAATATTTACAAACAATATTTTTGTGAGTTTGTGTAAGAGGATCATATTAGTTTTTGACAAATCACTAGTACCGTTGAGCTTTAAACACTTTAAGTTCTAAACGATTCACTTAGATTGTCAGTATACTGATCCACTTAAATTTTCACACAAAGTTAAACTGTTTCGAGATACGGATTAGTGTTTTAAGAACTTAAACTTATTCGCGTGTCCCACCTCAGAATATACTCCCGTATCCAGACTCCTATATTCAGTCTTACAGGTGAATGTACACTAATGATATCTGTTAGGGGTGAATGCGAGACCATGAGAGCTCAGGTTATTGCTTCCGCAAACTCAGAGAGATGATGGCTCGACTTTTCGGTGGGTCCCCCTTGGGGATCTTCTTTTCAACAGCACATGATTAGCATTTTTCAATGTTTCATCATTTTTTATGCTGAGGGTGGGCTTTATGATTAAAGCAGTGCAGAGCATTATACGAGGACTAGGCTATTGCTCCCGCAAAATCAGAAGTCCTGGTATAATACCCTAGATATCATCACGCACAAAGACCTAGTATGTCAGAAATAGAAAGCCCTTCAAACAAGATTTCAGGGGTTACCTATATATCCGAGAGATGTTCCCCACGAAATAAGTAAGTATAATATTTAGGTTTATATCTCGAACACAATCTACTAAGCGTGTAAAAACCTACTGGCATATCATCGGTGAGACCGTTTATCACAATATAACTTTCCAATTCTTTAGCGTACTGTGATTGTCTACTGATGTACTATCATTTCCTCTTTTTCACAATAAAACTCATTTTGATTTTTCGATGTTTTTGGATTTTTAAATTTTATCATGTTTTTGGATTTTTCAAATTTTCAAAATTTCTAAATGTTTTACTCCCCCTAAAATAAAAAATAACGTGTTTTTGATTTTCTGGGAAAATTTGAAAGTAAACGCAATAAACTGTACAAGTAAAAATGACACACTGATGTTAATTGCTTCAATTCTCCATCCACTTGGCGTAAATAATCAGAACTCCCCCTGACAAAAAACTATTTTCCCATTATGATTTCAAAACACTTAAGTTTGTTTTAATCAAATGGTTTTTCCGGAAAATTAGTTTTGTTGATCATTACACAAACATTTGTAGGATCGGGGTTTCATCACATTGTTGTTCCAAAATACCACTTGTAAAATCACTTTTCCTTTTTCTTTCATCACAAGAATGAAAGTTAAATCAACTTCAACTTAATGACCTTGATTAAGCACTTGCAGGTTCTTATCAACCAATACCACTTGTAAGTCAAAATATAACAATTTTCAATTTGAGAAATTCACAACAAACATTTTCCAAGAAAGATGCCGATTCATGCTCCACGATTACCAACTTGGGAGCTCCGGCAAGTCAGGATTTTTAAGCAAAGAATACAAACACCCAAGCCTGACCAGCTTTGGGTGCATCCGAGTTCTTTTCACTTGGTGGGTAACTTCTCCTCTTTGATTCATAAAATTATTTTACCCCTTTTTCCCTTCCATCGACCATCTTTCCAAAAATATGTTTCACTTTGCCATTAAACGCTTTTTCGACATCAAATTCTTTCTTTTCAGAATAGAATTGATTTGAAATTTCCACTTTTCCAACTTTTTGTTTAAAATTTTCAGTCCGCAATGGTGGATATTTGCGTCATCCATTGGTGGAACTGAATTTTCTCCTTTTAGTTCAACTTGTGGCTCCTCTGACTTTGACGAATCAGATTCATCGCCAGATTTAACATCTGATTTCTTAACAACCCACGTTTGGTTGTTAAGATTCACTCTTCTTCTGTAAAACGTTTTAGAGCTCTCACCAACTTCAAATGTTGAATTTTTAAACACTTTAAATTTTTCAGTTGGTGGTTCAGTTTTATCAACAACTTTTTCTTTCAAGTTAGAAGACAATCCCTGTTGTGTGTTGGTTTCCTTTGGACAGTTCCAGGCGATGTGGCCAACTGTTTTGCATCGGTAACAGGTTCTTGTCTCCTTTTTCTGACTAGCTTCATTCTTCTCAGATTTCTGTTTTTCTGCAAGAAACGCTTTATTCGATTGCTTCCAGAATGAGCTCTTTTTCTCTTCTTCAGAACTTGCTCCTGAAACAAATACAGTTTTTGATTTAAGATCTTTAATATTTTGATTATTTTCAACATCAAAACCCAACCCCTTCTTTTTGAAATTGCTTTTATGATTCAGTTTCTTTTGAGGACCTGGACCGAAACCTTTCTTCTTGTTTAAACGTTGTTTAACTCTAGAAGTATATTTAGGTTTTGAAAATCCCATTTGATCTTTTATTTCTGAAAAATTTATTTTTATCAGTTTAAAAATTGTTTTAATATTTTCAATTTTCACATTTTTAATTGGAAATTCCTCATCAGAATATAATTTGTCTGAATCATTCAAAGTATATGCCACTTTGATTGGTTCGTTATTCAAATTATTTTTTGATAACAGAAAATCTTTATTGTAAACCCTTTTGACCGATGATTTTGAACTGTTGACTGATGAACTTGAACTCTCAGATTCAGACTTTGACTCTGACTCCTCATCCTTATCCAATACCTGATCGACCACCTTCTTTATTAACTCAGACTCATGATCAGTGTCAGACGATGTGAATGTGACATCAATGTTGTCTGGTAACTCATCAGTTGTTTCAGACTTTAACTTTATATTGACTGCCTTTTTGACTTGTTCCGAGTTTGGATGTCTCGGTGAATACCCTTCCCAAACTGGAGGCGGACACTTTTTATAATTTGCACTTTGTTTCTTACCAGTATCCGTATCTTCCGACTTTTTATCTTGAAAGGCTTCAAAACCTGCAACTGTCGGATAAATTCTATCAATCAAGTAATCGGAACTTGAGTAACTCTGCAATAATCGTCTGATTCTTTCATTCTCAATCTTTTCAGTCTCCAATTCCTGCTTCAACTCTCATCAATATAGTGATTGATGGCCTTCTGCTTAGACATCATCACTGCATTCATCATTGTCAAAGCATCTTCCCTTTCTGAATTTGTCTTTTCCAACTGGTTTACTGTTCTATTCAACACATCATAAGATTCTTTCACGTACTTAACATCGAACAACAATTTTTCTTTCATCTTGTCTAGCTCACAAAACTTCTTATCTTTTTCTTCACAACGTTTGCATGGTTCCAAACATTTCAGACACGATTTTGTGACCTCTACAATCTTCTCAATCTCAACAATCTTCTCAGCAACTTTAACCTCTTCACTCTGTTCATTCTTCTCTTCCACCTGAACACCCTTCTCACATTTTGCCTTTTTCTTCTCTTTTGCTGCTCGTTTCTCCTTTAGCTTCTCCATTTTATCTTCAAAATAAATTTTAAACTTTCAGGAGATAGATGAGTTTTACCAATGTTTATTTGATTAATTTCTTCCTCATCATCACTGCTATCAATTGATGATTGATCAAAGACTGGTGTCTTTTCTGAACTATCTTCTGATGAAACAGACTCTCCATCTTGATTTTTCTCATCATTTTCAAACACATCCATCCATTCTTTCATCAACTCTGACTCTTGAATGATTTGTGCAATAAATGCTCTAAACTTTGAATTACTTTCAGGCGGAATATATTTGTCCCAGCTAAATCCCTCTGGCAATCTTTCATCGTCTTGATTCACTAGATAAGCTTTCTTTGATGGCTCTTCAATCAGATCCTTCCTAGCATATGAAGTTTGTGAAGATTTTTGTTGATGCGGCTGTTGAGCAATTTGGTGATAAATCGCTTTTCGATGATAATCATTGTTGCCGAATGGATTTTAAGCTCCACTTGCTTCGCGATTTGTGCATTCTCGCTTAAAATGTTCTTTTTCCCTGCACCGAAAACAAGTAACTTTAGACTTATCAAAACCTAAAATAGAAACATTAGCATCACGTAAGTCATCTCTTCCTGTAATCTGCTTAAATTTCTCAGCTCTTCTCAACACGCTCGCTAAGCACCACTTAATATCCATAAGCTCCATTTCTTCAGCATCAATTTGATCTTAATCCTCTTTTGTCAACATAGGATTTCCGATTCTTCCCGTAACCAAACTCTCATATGATTCCAACACGGTAACAAGTAATGCCATATGACCTTTAGCAACTTCTTCAGAGAAATTCTGACCATTCTGAAGATGCAACGCGATGTTTCATTGTAGCACATGACTATTACCATTGTTTGAGCTTTGAGACTGATGACTTGAGGATGAAATATTCGAATTAACACTCGGATATGAAAAAAAACCACTGATGTTGTTTGGACTTTGATTGAGTAATCCGGATGAGTTTTCTGCGCTGAAAGCGGTTTGGATCTTTGGACTTGCTTCAACATTCTGAACACTACCTTTGAAATACATCTTGATATCTTGTTGACCACTTGGATTGTTCATTCTAGCGATCTTTTGTTGTTCAAGATCTTGTCCTTCAAGCTTTTTGATGAATTGAGCAATGGACAGTCTATCATATTCTCCGGTGTTTTTCAAGATCATTAGATATGTACCCCATTCATTCTGAGGTAAAGCATCAGCTAATTTATCAACCCATTCTTCTCGATCTTTGTTTATATCCAACAGGGACATTGAGCGCACTAAATGACAATATCTCTCAATCAGTTTCTTTGTAGTTTCACCCTGCAAACTTGTAAACAAATCAAATTCTTTCTTTAATAATGATTTCTTATTTTTGATCATCTCTGTACTTCCTTCAAACTTAATGCGAAGTGCTTCCCAAATTGAACGTGAAGTACCATCATGTTGAAGTAATATGAAGATGTCTTCTTTCACAGCTTGCTGAAGTAGACTAATCATCATTTTTTCTGCCTTATACATATCTCTCTCTTTATCTGACAATTCAGAAATATTCTTTATAACTCCCACATCAGAACGAGGTCTAACATATTTAGTTTCAATACACTCCCAAGACTTTAAATGATTTGCTTGAACCCAATTTTCGAACCGGTCTTTCCAACAATAGTATTCTTCAATGCCCATCAGCTTTGGGGGTTTCTGCAACGTTCCTGTTTCATTCTCCATGTTTACACTCTGAGCAACGGTAACAGGAGTACCCGGGGCAGTAGCAAAAGCATTAAAAAATTCGTTTTCCATGTTTCGGTTTTGAAAGATTCACAAACACAGAATTACAAACGATCTGGTCAAACCACACGACCTGAACTTTGTATTTCAAACGAACTGATGTTATTCAAACAATCTGATTAACCTTTCAAACGACCTGAGCTTAAATTCCAAACCGTACGAAGTGAGGGTACTAGGTGCGAAGTGAAGTCCACTTCATACGAAGTGATGCAAGTTTGGTGCGACCTGGGTGCAATTCGCGCGAAGTGGGTTGATTTGGTGCGAAGTGATGTTCAATCCGTGCGAAGTGAGTGTTCTTTGTTGCGACCTAGGCTTATCTCATGCGAACTGAGTCAACTATGTTCAATTCGTGCGAAATGGAACCCTGATTCAAACGAACTGGATCATCTTCGAATGATCTGATGATATTTTATCAAAATTGATCACGTTTTAGGTTGAATTAGGTGCTGATTTTTTTAAGGATTGAGTAAAACAATATTTCGCTTGTTATATGTAAAAATCAGGCCATTTTAACCGTAAAATCTCAGTTAATTTTGAAAAAATTTGAAGAAAGTGAGTAGAAATGAGATTTTCGGATGAAAACAAGCTGAATCGATAAGAACTCTTCCTCTTGAGCTCTGATACCACTTGTAGGATCAAGATTCGACCTAAACGAGTCGTTCAGAAGAGATCTAGATCCTTACGAGAGGCGGAAACAGACGTATTGATGTTGAATCAGGTTGATTTGCATTAAGAATCACTTTAACTGTCGTTAGTATTGATTTGAAAGCTATTACAGATCGTTCGACACTTCGGCAGCACCTCAGCTCCGGAATCACAAAGTTCTACAAATGAAATGACAAGACCACTATATATAGGGATGCCAGTTCGCACCAAGCATACATGTCCAGTTCGTACGAACTGGTCCAGTTCGCACGAACTGGCCACTTCGTGTGAACTGGCTTGTTTTGAACTGTTTCCTATTTTTCTTGAACTACGTGTCTTGTTCTTTCAATTCAATTACAAGACTCGATACAAGACGAAGTCGACAGACATATGCACCAACACCCTGCCTAATCGGCTACTAGCCGTAGGGCTCCGTCCATGACACTATACCTGCTAGTTGCAGCTCCTTAATCCAAAATGTGACCGTCTTGGGTCCCTCGTGTAGAAATTCGGGGGCATACTTGGTGAACACCCCAAATTTTCTGCAATCCGAGTAACATATCCAAACCAGCTCGAGGACCTCGTCGACGATCCCTACTAAAAGAATCTGCTAAGACCGTAGCCAGATTCATCTCCCTATTCTCCACTCTACACATCAAGATAAACAATTCTATCCAGTTTGCCTTGTTTTCCCCCGACTTCCAACCCACCAGTGTAGTAGACAAAATCTTCAACAAATACCTATACATCGGATTATGAACCGACGTTATCAGGTTCGTGGTCGTGAACGGGTGGTCAGAAATCGTGCTCCAAAACCTCTTCAACTCAGCACCCCCAACACTGTAGTCCCTAACAGTCGAATATGCACCCCTCAAACTTGTAACAAACTCCGACCGCTTCACTTCCTCCTCAGTATAAAAACCAGATACTATGGCAAACCTCGCCATGTTCATCTCATAAACCTACCTACCTAAGCTGAATGACACCGCCGTGTCCTGATCAAACTTCCCCTCCTTATGCATCCATGTGCTATGAAACTCTAGCACCAGCTCCTCATACTGAGGCTGCGTACACTCTAGTGCGTCAGACAACTTAGGACCCACAAGGTCCTGCACCTCCTGTAACGAACCTATATCCTCCAACCAAATCCAATATATAACCCGGTGCTGAAGTAGCTCAGTATTTTTCAATTTATCATATTTGTTCCATTCCAATGTACTTGGCTCAAATTTCAATATCGGGTGGTCGGCTCTATTGCATTTCCTATCCGGAATAAAATTGAAACCCGATTGATTCTCGATCTTTCTCAGCTTAGGATCATCGGCAGCTATCTGAATGATTGGGGTTTCTTGCGGGACCGGGTCCTGCGAAGGTGGATCCTGTTGCGGTGCTGACTGTCCCGCACCTGTCTTGCGAGACCTGCCTCGGCGAGAACTACTCGCCATCTCTGAATCACTTAAATATGCAAAAAAACGTGAGCTTTTGTTGATGGAGTGTGCCCTGAATCGCAGATTTTCAGCAGATAAAAGATAAAAATCTTTGGTGGGTTCTTTTCAGTGTTGAAAATCAGCCACGAGTATGTAAAGAGGGTAAGAACGGTGGTGATTTGGTGGAAATATGGTGGTGGAAATTGGTGTTCGGTGATATGGCGGTGGGGAGAATGTTTGGTGAGTTTGTGGAGAGTAGCTGAACGGATAGGGTTTTGTTTTGAATTTTAAACCGTCGCGCGGCACCACTGGATATTAAACAGGTTGTGGCCTGACGCCACGTGGTGTTTCAAGACTGGGAGTCAAGTATAGGGGTCGCGAGGCGCGATGGTTTAGGTCAAATGTGGTTGCGTAGCGCCACCGGTGGGTTCAAATCGAAAGGTTCAAAATTGTGGCGGTTCAGAAATGTTTTTGTGACCCAAGGGGTGGCGTAGCGCCACAATGACGGCAAGTTGTGGTGGCGCGACGCAACAGCGTCTTTTTGACAGAATGTGCCGTAAAAATTCCACTTTCAGGACTTAGAAATATTTCTAAGTGTTACTAAACCTTCCCCAAACCATCCCAAATTTTTCTAAGTGTTGGGACTTACCTGGAATGTCGTTTTCCTTGCAAAATTAGCTCTTTGACGGTATAATTCCTACAAAATTTCTCAAACACACAAAACACAAACACGACAAACTACGAAAAGTACGAAAATTAGCGAAAGATACAAACGGTACATACTCTACACTTGGGAATTCATCCCAAAACACTAATTGGCGGCTTTGGATGGGATTTCGAGAGGAGTTTCCTCCCTCTCGTCCTTGTTTATCGCTCCTCCAATGTAATGTTTCAAACGATGGCCATTCACCTTTCAACTACGGCCATCCGTCTCATCCATGATCTCTACCGCTCCATACGGAAAAACATAGTGGACCATATAGGGTCACGACCACTTTGCTTTCAACTTACCCGCAAATAGCTTCAATCTTGAGTTGTAAAAAAGCACTTTGTCACCTTTACTAAACTCCTTCACTTTTCTCAACTTTCTATCATGTAGCACCTTCGTTTTCTCCTTTATTCCCAACGATCGAGGCCGCATCCCTAAGCTCCTCAAGCTCATGGATTTGAAAGAACAGCTTCCTAACGACTTCGGTCATGTCTAAATTAACAGTTTTCAAAGCCCAAAGCGCTCTATGCTCTAATTCTACGGGAAGGTGACAAGCTTTACCGTAGACGATCATAAAAGGTGTGGTTCCTAAAGGCGTCTTATAGGCGGTTCTAAATTCCCACAATGCATCGTCTAGCTTGTCGGACCAATCTTTCCTATTTTTACCGATTGTTTTCTCTAAGATTCGTTTAATACCGCGATTGGCATTCTTCACTTGTCCACTCATTTGTGGATGATATGCGGTAGACAAACGATGAGTGACTCCGTAGCGTGCAAGCAATTTCTCCATCAATGTGTTGCAAAAGTGAGTGCCACGGTCACTAATTAAGGCTTTTGGAGTCCCGAATCGGGAAAAGAGCTTTTTAAGGAATTTCAAGACCACTCGGGCTTCATTTGTGGGAAGAGCTTGAGCCTCAACCCATTTAGACACGTAGTCAATCGCCACGAGTATATAACGGTTTCCTTTGGAGTTTGGGAAGGGTCCCATGAAATCGATGCCCCAAACGTCAAAAACCTCTACTACTTGGATGGGGTTTTGAGGCATCTCATCTTTGGCGGAAATATTTTAGGTGCGTTGACATGCATCACATGTCTTCACAAACTCAATGGCATCTCGAAGTATGGTAGGCCAATAAAAACCACAGTCAAATACCTTTTGAGCGGTGGCATGTGCTCCATGGTGTCCTCCCGTGAGGCCTTCATGCACATGTTTTATGATGTTCCACCCCTCCTCTCTCGACACACAACGTCTAAGAATCCTATCTCCCCCTATCCTAAAGAGAAAAGGATCGTCCCAAAGATACTTTCTTGACTCACTAATGAATTTCCTACGTTGCTTTGTGGTCATTCCTCTAACAATATTGCCACTAGAAAGGTAATTTTCTAAGTCGCAAAACCAAGGCAATCCTTCCTTCTCGGCCTCAACAAACTCTATAGACTCGTGAGGGAACGTGTCTCCAATCTCCTCCTCACAAATCTCTTCTCTCTTGGGGTCCTCTAGATGCGATAGGTGATCGGCCGCCACATTTTCAGCCCCTCTCTTGTCCCTAATCTCAATATCGAACTTGCTAAGAAAAAGAATCCACCGAATGAGTCTGGGTTTAGCGTATTTCTTTTGAAAAAGAAAACGTAACGCAGAGTGATCGGTGAAAACTATGGTCTTTGAGAGTACTAAGTATGAGCGGAATTTATCAAAAGCGAAAACTACGGCCAAAAGCTCTTTCTCCGTGGTAGTGTAGTTTTCTTGAGCATCATTGAGCGTTTTGCTCGCGTAGTAGATAGGATGGAAGTGCTTATCCTTTCTTTGTCCTAATACCGCTCCAACGGCATAGTCACTCGCATCGCACATTAGCTCATACGGTAAGCTCCAGTCAGGCGAGATAAGAATAGGTGCACTCACAAGCTATTCCTTCAAGAAGTTGAAGGCCTTAAGACACTCCTCGTCGAAGACGAATGGAACATCTTTCTCTAGCAAACGAGTCATGGGGCGAGTAATTTTTGAGAAATCCCTAATAAAGCGCCTATAGAAGCCCCCATGCCCTAGAAAACTCCTAATCGACTTAACACTCGTGGGTGGAGGTAGCCTACTAATGGTATCTATTTTCGCACGATCTACCTCTATACCATCCCTAGATATCTTATGCCCTAACACAATGCCTTCCGTCACCAAGAAGTGACACTTCTCCCAATTTAGCATAAGCTTCGTCTCCACACACCGCTTCAACATCCTCTCGAGATTCTTCAAACAATCATCAAACGAGCTACCATACACTGAAAAATCGTCCATGAAAACCTCCATGGAGGTCTCTATCATATCCTGAAAATATGGCAACCGTGCAACGCTGAAAAGTAGCTGGAGCGTTGCACAACCCAAATGGCATACGCCGGTACGCATAAGTGCCATAGGGGCATGTGAAAGTGGTCTTATCCTGATCCTTCGGTGCTATGGGGATCTAGAAGTACCCAGAAAAGCCGTCTAGAAAACAATAGAATTGTTGACCGGCGAGACGCTCCAACATTTGATCGATGAAGGGCAATGGGAAGTGGTCTTTTCGGGTGGCATCATTCAACTTTCGGTAGTCGATGCACACACGCCACCCCGTGACCGTACGAGAAGGGATAAGCTCGTTCTTTGCATTCATGACAACGGTCATCCCTCCCTTCTTAGGGACAACCTGAGTGGGACTCACCCAAGGTGAATCGGAAATGGGATATATCATCTCGGCATCTAGGAGTTTAAGAACCTCCTTCTTCACAACATCTTGCATATTGGGGTTGAGCCGCCTTTGAGGTTGCACCACCGGTTTGAAATCGTCTTCCATGAGTATCTGGTGGGTGTAATAAGAAGGGATTATACCCTTGATGTCGGACAACCTCCAAGCAATGGCCTCTTTGTTGGCCCTCAACACCTCCAACAACCTCAACTTCTCACCTTCCTCCAACTCCGATGAGATAATGACGGGTAGCTTGGAACCCTCCCCTAAGAAAGCATACTCTAGATGAGATGGAAGTACTTTAAGCTCTAAGGGTGGGGGTTGGGTGGTGTCCTCACTAACGGCTAACACTTCGGGAATTAAAGGAATTCCCTCATCTTTAACTTCTTCTACCAACTTCAACTCTTCCTCTACCTTCTCTCCTATCACTAGGTCCGCACTACTAATATACTCTAAACAATGATCAACGCATGAGATAAAAGAGTTCAGAAAGTAGATGGAATGTCAAAGACCACTATAGTCATCCGAACCACTCGGGTGGTTCAAGGAACGATCTATCTCGAAAGTAACTCTCTCCTCACCAACTCTAAGGGTGATCTAACCATCGTAAACATCAATGAGGGCTTTGGCGGTACGCAAGAAAGGACGACCTAGGATAATGGGCACTCTCTCATCCGCTTCCATGTCAAGTATTACGAAATCGGCGGGAAACACGAACTTGTCTACCTTAACTAGAAAATTCTTGACTATACCCCTAGGGTATTTAACGGACCGATCGGCTAATGATAATGTCATTCGGGTAGGTGAAAGCTCGCCTAGGTCTAGCTTCTCGTAGAGAGAAAAGGGCATCAAATTGATGCTAGCACCTAGGTCGGCTAAAGCTCTAGTGTTGGTGTTACTACCGAATAGACAAGGAATAGTAAAAACACCGGGATCGGTAAGCTTTTCGGGAAGCTTATTTAAAACAACGGCGGAATACCCTCCATTCAACGGGACATTCGACAACTCACCTAGCTTCTCCTTATTCCTAAGAAGGTCTTTTAAGAATTTCGCATACTTAGGTATCGACTGAAGTGCCACAATTAAAGGAAGATTAATCTTCAATTGCTTAAAGATGTCTAAAAATTGCCCGTATTCCCTTGAGTGTTTTTGGTTCCTAAGACGTGAGGGAAACGGGACTCGCGAATGGTCTACTAAAGGAGACGGTCTAACGTCTATGGGGGTTTTCTCAACTTTCTTCTCAACTTGAGACTCACTGGGCTATGCGGTACTTGCTGGGACTAGCCTCGGTTGCACTTTTCCGGGAGCCTCCATCTTGATCTCTTCATCTATGATATCTCCATCCTCATCAACTACTCTCTCCACAACTCTAGGGTTCCGTACGGTTTTGCCACTACGAGTAGTAATAGCTTTAGCATGGGCATTAGGGTTAGGTAGGGTGTTACCCATAAACTGACCGGGCAACCTCTCCTCTAGTTTCCTAGACATGTCACCTACGACCCTTTGAAGGTCTTGGAAAGAGGCTTGGTGGTTCTTAAGCATGAGGTCATGGTCACTAAGGGTCTTTTGGGTGGTTTGGTCCCTAACAATTAATTGACTCATCATGGACTCCATTCTCTCAAGACTACCCCCTAAATCATAACTCGAACCCTGACCTGATTGAACCTGATTATTTGAACCCCCCTCTTTGACCTGTCCAATGAACCCTTTGTTGAACTGCCCATTTGAACCCCCACCAAAGAATGAACCTTGACCCCTATTTGGATTTTGAATTAATTGAAAACCAGGGGCGTTATTTGAGCGAAAAGTGTTATTATTATTAAAGTTATTATTATTATTATTTCGCCAACCCGAACCAAAATTATTATTATTAAACCCACTAGGTTGGCCTCTACCTAGACCTCCCCCTACGAAATCAACTTGCTCCTCACCAACTAACAATGGACATGCACTCGTATCGTGACCCCCTCGGCAAAACTCACACTTGTCTACCTTAGCTTTAATCTCTCTGAGTTCCCTAGTCATGTTTTCCAACACAGCAGCTATACTAGGATCCATGGTGACATGGTTCACCCCTGTCACACCCCCAAAATCCATCTGCGGAGTATCACCGCTTGGAGGCGTGACTGACCAGGATCAAGCCACCAATCATATTGAACAAGCATCTAAGTAATAATAAAATTCAACCCAACACAATTGGTGTCCAAACAAACATAGTTTAAGTTGCAAGCGGAAGCATAATGTCAAAAACCAAAGCATAAGTTAATAATGTTTAAGTTCAAATGTTTCAATGTTTAACATGGCACCTAATTGTCCATGTCCCACAACGACTCTTCCCCATGCAAGCTCCAGCTAAGTACCTATTGACCTGCAAAGCATGTAGTAACGAGTCAACAACAAAGTTGAGCGAGTTCACAGTTGGGTGTTGGTTTGATGTTGTTTCAAAAAAATAGTTTCCTTTAACTGGCATCCATGCCGTGGGGGTTACCCCATAGTTGAAAACGTGATTTGTTTATCCCATTTACTCTGGCAATCCAGCCGTGGGGGCTACCCCATGTTTAATTATCTGGCTCTTCGGCCGTGGGGGCTACCCCATGTATATACTACTAGACTCGTTACCATATCGACTGCTGACTGTAGTCATGTTTATGTGCCCTGAACTGTCAATGTCTATCATCATTGACGTGCCCAGATCCATTAGTTCACGCCCGTCCTCTGCGGCACGGTGTGAGGCTTGTCAAACCTAAATAGCGCTATCTAACTAATGACCCGCTCGCCATTGGCCTGGCGATTAAGTCGATATAAAAAGGAGGGACTTCGTGATAGAGTTTTGGTCTAGTGAAAGTTAACTGTCCATGAGGACGAGGAATTATATTCCTGAACCCGTACTGTCCTACCCAAGAAGGACGAGGAATCCATATTCCTTAACCCATTCCCAACCCCTGGGAATCCCATGCTTTGTAGAAAGTGTGAACTCACCTTAGGTTAGCTCGGCAGATAAACGAAAGGTCAATCGAGCTGCTAGGGGTCAACCACGTCCTAACATGGTTACCATACAAGTCAGGTCTAGGTTCAAGAAGTGCACGTATGTTTACACATAAGCTAACAGGTTACGCACACGTATTGATCATGGCAAACACGTATTAACAGTCAATTACATAACATATCAGTACTTGTGTGATCAAAAGATTGGGCTCGCACAAGTTCAACAACCTTGTGCGAGTCACCCACTGAAGCCCAATAGTACCCGGCCCAAAATAACAAACGACTAAACAACTTGTGCGATCCAAAAGATCTTGTGTGACTGGGGACATCTTGTGCGACTGGACTTGGGCTTTGAGGCCCAACAGTAATGTAATTCGTGTGAGGCCCAAGCCTTGTGCGATCGTCGCTATCTTGTGCGATCCACAAGTCTTGTGAGATCATGCATAATAAAACAGTATTATGTGTTTTATGTGTTTGTACCCCGTCTTGTGCGATCAGATCAGGTCTTGTGTGACCTGATCTTGTGCGATTTGTTACCAACTTCCCTAAACTCATGCAATTCAGTTACTAGCTCCAATCAATTCTTTTGACCAAAATTAACAGTTTCCATATTCGAAATAAATCAACTAACCCAATCAATAATTTCTAATCAACCCATTATTCGATCACTACCAAGTTTTTATCACTAAATTCATATGAACCCTAATGAATAACATAACAACAATAATCATAACCCTAATTACATTTAAAGCATGAACAATAACTTATCCAATCATATTGTTTGGTCCGATTTCATGAACATACAACCGATTACATACATTCGATCCTAAATCATTATGCAAACAAATCCGAAAACAAGACATGACAGCCGATTAACATCATCATACACATCCGGTTCACACAAACATCATCACATAAACATCATCGTTCATCATTCATTCAATACTTAAATCATTTAATCAAATCATGAAATCATAACATCATTTACAAAACACAAATCATGAATCACTAACCGATTAAGATAAGATGAGAATGCTCCGAATCAAGAGCTTCGATGGGGATGGGATGTTGTTTGGTGTCGGCTTCGAGAGGAGAGAGTAGGGTTTGTAAACTTGTGTACTTAGGTAAAGTGTGGAATTTATACTAGCACCCTAGGTGTTGTGCGAGTTGATGGAGTGGACCGAACCCTCTCATGGACTGCCCTTATGGTTCGAGTACAAACATGTGGCCCGAACGGGCTTGTGCGATCGGGTTGTGTTGTGTGTTTGGGCTCGTTTATATACATACATACATTACACAAAACATATATCAAACATAACATTTCATTACTCATCAAAGTTCATCCAATCACCTAAGTTCAAAACATGCTACACTTAGCACAAAGATAGGTTCTGAAATACGAGTTGTCGGGTGGGTGCACTAGTAGTGGTATTTGAATTACCACTTTGATGCCGCCGATCGGCTCGCGATTGAGATTGAGATTGGGCAAATGCCTCGAAACGCTCTAAACACTCAACAACAGTAAGAATACCCATCATATGACCCCCCCCCCCCCCCGCATTAGTATTAAACCTATCACGAGTCTTTTGGGTGAGACCGTTATAAAATTTCTCACATAAGGCCCAATCGGAAAGATCATGCTGGGAGCAACGAGCACAAAGGTTTTGGAAAAGCTCCCAAGCAAGGTAGTAAGGCTCGTCGGGCTCCATACGGAAGGAGTGGATTTGATCTCTAAGACGTGAGGCTTTAGCGGGCGGGAAATACTTGTTCAAAAAGGCTTGGCGAAGCCCCGCCCAAGTGGTAAAGGTACCGGTTGGTTGAGAGTCCAACCAAGTAGCCGCACGGCCAGCTAGTGAAAATGGGAAAAGTTGCAAGTAAGTAGCATCATTAGGGGTACCGTCAAGGCTAAAGGTAGCTAGCATACGAGAGAAACAGTTTATGTGGGCCGGGGCGTCCTCGTCGTCGCGACCATGAAACTGGATGGTATTGGTGATGGCTTGCATGGCATATGATGGAATCTGCCATGAGTTTTTGTTAACTATGGGTGGAACGGTGATGGGTGAAGCAGGCCCGGTGAAATTTTAGGTGGCTTGTTGATGGATGGTTTAGCTAGCGTTAGCCATTGGTTCTAAGTTTTCTGGTTCGCTAGAGGTGCTAGAAGTGGGACTATTGGGTGGGGAAGTTTTGGGTGATGTTTTAGGTGAATGGGGTGGTGATGAAGGTGGGGTGGGTAATGGAGTGGAATCGAAAAGAGGAAATTGAGAAGAGGATGAAGTACTAACCTGAAGTACTAACCTTTGGGCCTTGGCCGAATTGAGATGATGACTCTGAAACTGGTGGCTTCGGCGGTCCGTGCGAGCGTAGATGTAGCATCCGCTACAAGCAAAAACCTGAATATGAGAAAAATAGACACGACTCAAGATGAAAAGAAAAGAATCAAAAACAAAACAAAACAAAACAAAACACGTAGCACGTATATATCAATTAAGTCTATCAAAGCTATTAAACGCAATTGCCAAGAGTCCCCGGCAACGGCGCCAAAAACTTGATGTGTGCTAAACAGACTATAAAAATTAACTATATTAGACTCTCTAAGCTAGACACTAAAAAGCTTTAATTCTAGACTCAACCTAAAACCACACAATCGGCAAGTGTACCGATCAATGTAGTATAACCCTAGGAAGTCCGGATATCGAACCACGAGACTCTATGTATCACGTAAACTAGACTCTGACAGACGCTGACAGACACGACTAAAACTTGTTTGATTGTTTTTTTTAGGGGGGGGGGTTACGGAAAAACTAAGGAAATCTATATTAAACTACTAAATTAAACTAAATCTAGACTAAATACGAAAGAAGACTAAGGCTTTTCTTATATGAGGAACGAGACCACCTAGACAAGAATCCTGGATTGCTTTTAAAGAATTACCGATTAAGTTAAATGCATGAATTATGGAACCGGGATCTTAAAGTACTAAACCTATTAAGACACCATCTAGGCCCCTCAACCCTTCTCGAGGTGAAACTTGTGGTACTACCTAGGCCATTAATCCTACCGGTTATTAGACGTCTTTCAAGTTGTCTAATTATTGTGTAAGTACCCTAATGTTGACCTACTCTTTTCCAATCATAGATCTAGGGTAATTTAGCTTCTTGATTTGACTTGATAGACTAATAATCCGATGGGGAAACTAAATTCACGACCTTTTCCAAGGACTGTCTAAAGCAATTCGCCGGGTAAGACCTACCAATAGCCCCTCACTTTCCAGGTATTAGAACTAGTAGAACACTAAAACCTAGCAACTCACTAACAATTACTTCTAGAGGTTATCGGCTGATTCTCCCTAAAGAGTTAAGATCTCTTACGTGATATAGACACTCACCAAAATCCAAAACCCTAGTATGACTCTATATTGTGATAAAGACTGTCACTAAGAATCATACGAAGCAATTGATAACAAGAAACCAGATTAAAGCATGCATATACATCAAATCAAAAGACCAAACTGTTTACTAGACACAATCAATCCATAATATTAATTCAAATAACAAAAACGGTAAAAACTCTATATTACTCCAGTCATCAAGTCTAGGTGGCTTAAATGTTTAGCCGAGCATGTCAATAAGTGCAAACGAAACAAAGATGTCTAAACGAGAATTCATTGTAACAAGTTTCAAGAAAGAAATCGACAAAACAAGGGATTAGTAAACCCGAGAGGTTCTTTGATTCTTCACTCTTGGCTCGTACCAATGATTCCAAAGCCTTTAGATCTCCGAAAGTGCTCCAAGAATGCTCCAAAATTGCCCTAGTGTTGCCTTGATTCGTAATTAGGGTTTTATTTTCAGTTTTTTGAGTTTTTATAACAAACCCTAAATGATAACAAATTAAACTCGTCAGCTAACCCCATCGCGTCGCGTGACGGGTATTCTCCATTATGGTCACGCAGCGAGACTGCCCAAAATCTCAGAAATTCTTTATTTTATCCTGGCGGCACGCGACGAAACTGCAATTTAACTGTGGCGCGACGTGAGTGCACAAAATGACCAGAATGTTGCTTAAAATTCCCAGATCCCATTCTCCAAAACATCAAAATAAATTCTAACTCGTTTTCACCGAGAAATGGTGGAAAGAAGGAGTGTGTGCGTCTGGTCGAGTGAGGCTGTCACATCAGTGAGAATGATGATGTGACAGGCCTATTTATAGTGCCAGACTGAGTGAAGGCGGTGTACAGCGGATCGGGTGGCGCGTCGGTCGAGTGGCCATCCGATCGGATTACCACTCGGCCAATCCCATCCTTTCCATGTCCCTGTTTTTTATTCGATTTGCGAGTTAGATTAAACGTTGCGTTGCATATTATTGGGTAAAACTATCACATCACTAGATTATATCATTAACATAAAAGTTTCCATAGTTTCATAGTTTCCGCCAGTGACAAGACTCCAGTCCCTCGTTCAATAAAGTCTCAAGTTTCCTGAGCCTCAAGAGTCAAGCACCAAAGTATCAAGAGTCAAGAATCTAGCTTCCAAGTATCAAGAATTGTAGAATCAAGTCTCATAGAGTCATAGTATCATAGAATCATATCATCATAGAATCATAGTTTCCAAGTATCTAGTATCAAGAATCATAGTTTCCAAGTATTAAGTATCAAGAATCATAGTTTCCAAGTATTAAGTATCAAGAATCATAGTTTCCAAGTATTAAGTATCAAGAATCATAGTTTCTAGATTAAAGTCTCATAAGATTGTTGGTGCACTTGTGTCTGTACTTTGTCTGTATTTCGTCTTGATACAAAACAATGTCTTTGATGTAAGTTTGACCAAGTCAACCATCCTCCTGTTTGACTTGACCAAACAGTTAACACAATGGTTGAAAGATGTTGGGTCGAAGGATGTGTCATCGAAGGATAGTTTATATCCTTCGATGAACTCGAAAGATAACCGTCGAAAGATAGACCACGAAGGATATCATCCTTCGTGGTATATGTCATCCTTCGACGGGTTCCTGGTCGACAGATGGTCCTTCGACCAGTCTGTCTGATCCTTCGACCAGACCTGCTGTGTTCGGGTATATATACCCATGTTGTGTGTTGACTTCAGTAGGACGAGAGTCAGACAGATAGAAAGATAGATCCGAAAGTTTGAGAGAACACACACACTGAGAGAGTTTGCAAAACTGATTTGTAAACATTGAATTGTAACCGAACCTTTCATACGCATTAATACAAGTGGTGTTAATCGTTGAAGATTGTGTGTTGTGTTTGTGCTTGTTCTATCTCGGTTTGCATGCTAGCTTGGATTCCGCACTCGCTAGTGTGTTAGACATAACAAGGAATAGGTTAAACCTCAACCTCCGAGGGACCTACAAGTGGTATCAGAGCCGTGGCTCTTTTCCTTGTTAAAAACCGGGTTTTTACAAGACTTTGGAGTGTTTGGATAAAACTCACTGTTTTTTTTTGGCATCCGTTTTTACTGATTTTCTTGTATTTCTTGTCATAAAAACGTGTCTAAACTTACCGGGTGTGTTAAAAGATGGTTTGGGTAACTTGAAAACTTGTTTTTAAGGCTTTTGGTGATTTCCGGCCAAAATTCCGGCTTCTCCGGTAACCGGTTTTTCTGGATAAGTTGATTATATTTTATGTTTCAAATCATGGTTTTGGCAGAAAGCATGGTCTGACCATATCTTCTGCAGAAAGTTTCTACCAACCCATCACCTTTTTCACCAACCTGTCACTCTTTGTCAACTGTGTCAGATCCGTTCGAAGGATATCCTTCGAACTCGAAAGATCATCTTTCGATCAGTGGAGGTTCGATAGATCATCATCATTCGAACCAAGGAATCATTTCGAAAGACCATCTTTTGATCAGTGGAGGTTCGATAGATCATCATCCTTCGAACCAAGGAATCATTTCGAAGCATACATCTTTCGGTCTACAGTTCCTTTTCGAAAGACCAGGATCCTTCGATTGGGGAGTCTTTCGAAAACAATTTTTCGAAACTCAACAGTAATCTTTCGACACTGTTGATCCTTCGAACAAGTGTTGTTCTTTCGAACTTAGTCTGTTATTGTTTAACAAGTTTGTGATTTTCAGGTATTATTATTCTTGATCAAAAATGAATTCGATGTGGGGTGTTCCGGTAAATGCAGAGATGTATTTTGGTACTCCGGCTCCGGATTCGGGTTCGCAAGCTAATGCTACATCTACCGGTCAATGGGCATTCGTATCAAATCAAGCTCCAAGTGTTCAAAGCATTTTACTAAGCGAAAGTGAAACGGGAAGTTTGAATAGGCCTCCAAAGTTGATGCATTTAAGTGAATATCCGGGATGGTTTGACAGATTTCATACATATGTCCTTGGTCAAAATACAGAACTGTGGTTGCGCTTCATCACAGATTTTGATCAAACGATAGAGGTTGCCGCTTCATCTGCTGCTACGTTTGCTGATCTTACGAAAGATCAGAAGAAGGTCTATGACTTAGAAAAGAAAGCATATGCCATTCTTACTCAGGCGTTAAGCAAAGACATTTATCATCAATTTGTCAGTTTCAAGACAACGAAGAAGTTGTGGGACGCATTGAAGATAAGGGGCATAGGAAATGAAGCAACACGTCAATTAAGAAAAGATCTGCTAAAGAAAGAGTTTGATGGTTTTGTTTGTATGCAGAATGAATCTCTAGGAGATTTGACAAGTCGATTTACTCATTTGCTGACTGAATTGGCAAATACTGGGGTTGTAACAACTTCAGCAGAGATAGTGAAGAAGTTTGCAGATGCACTGCCACCTCAATGGAGTAATTTCTTAGAAATCATGAAGTACAATGGCACTTTGGATACAACAAGCTTCAGTGATTTTGCTCAACTCCTGGAAAACAAGAATCAGGAAGAAACTCTCAAGGCAAAAAGAGTTGCAGTGCCACAAAATCCTGAAATTTATTATGGAACTTCTAGCACTTCTACAAAACCTTCTTCACACGCTCCAATTCAAACAGCATTTGTGTCTAGCACGAGCTTGTATGGCACTCCTCCTCCAACAACAGATATGTTTGGAAATCCGCTTAATCCAGCTCCTCAACCAGCACCACAACAGCAACAGCAAATCAGAGCAACTGATATGTTCGGGAATCCACTTCCTCCTCAACAGCAAGCGTGTTATGGAAGCACATCATCTGCTGGTCAACAATCAAAGCCAAATACAGTACGGCTCGACACCTCAAGTTTTTCTAAAGTCAGTGTGGAAGTAGCAAAGGAACACATGGAGCTGCTAAACACTGTGGTGAGCGCATACTGTGGATTAGTGGAAGGTCAGATTGGTAACATTAATCTGACACAAGAAGACTACCAGCAGATCGATAAAGAAGAGATGGAGATGATGGACATCAAGTGGGCCTTTGCCAGTGCTGTTAGGCGAGCAAAGGATTTCATGGAAAGAACTGGCAGAACCAGCTTGGAAAGTAAGAAAGACACCAAGTATGGGTTTGATAAGCAGGCTGTCAAGTGTTTCAATTGTGGTGAACGTGGTCATTTTAAAAGGGAATGTACAAGGCCATCTCAGCATGGAAACCAGAATCCCTTCAGAAATCAAGGCAACCAGCAGAACCAGAACAGGAACAATGTTCGTACGTTGGTACCTGTCAACAACCAGAGTCAAGCGGGACCATCTAATGCCAACCAGGCACTTGTGGTTCAAGTAGATGAAGGCTGTGATTGGTCAATCCAGTTGGGAAATGATGCTCCGGATGGAACAGCGTGTTTTGCTGAGATTGTCAAGGATCTTAATCACGCCAGTGGTGGAGAATCTTCCGCCAATGGTGGTGACTCTTCTGAGGATGAAAACTCTTCTGGTTACAGCAGAAGTTCGGATGAAGAATCCTCGAGCTCAGGTGATGATCATGTGGATGAGACATCAAATGCGTCAATCGATGCAGATATTGATGAACTTTTGGAAGAAACTGCAGCAGGAACTCAAAGAAGATCTATTTTGGTGGATCAAGCTGCTTATTCTTTATCTTCTCTCCATTCAGCCTTTATGGCTAATGTCGACAGTTCATCAAGTCAGGTATGTGTCGACGAACCCACTTCTGTTAGTTGTGATAATTGTGATAGATTGCATGTTAAATGTGCTGATTTGGATGCAAACATGTCTGAGTTGCAAGGCAAACATGATGCTTTACAAGCTAGTTTGTTTGACCTGCAAGACAAACATGTGTCTTTGAGTGATAAGTGGTGTGAGTTGCAAAGCGAACACGAGGCTTTGCAAGAGAAATATGATGTGACATTCATCCACAATCAAAAGTTGACCGTTGATCTTTCTAAGTGCACAGAAGCCAACATGTTTTATGAAAACCATGAAAAGGAATTTAAGTCAATGATTGAAACGTTAAAGAAAGATAAAACAGAGTTGACTAAAATGGTTTCCAGAAAACAAACTGACATTAATTTGTATATAACTCGTCTTGAGGTAATGCAAAAGGAAATGGCTTGTGTTAAAACAGAAAGTGAGGCGATCCGACTCAAGTTAGACAGTTATTTGAGCTCTAGCTATGTGTTGGATCACATCATTGATGTTCAGAAAGAGAAACGGGATGTCACATGCATAGGTTATAAGAAATGTCCACCACCCGTGAGAAACAATTATGATGCCATGCCTGATGAGGAGTATAGGACTCACTTTGAGCCATCTGTTCCTTTGGACGTTGAGGAATTTGCAACAGGGCTTGGATACAAGAAAGAAGTATCATCAGATTCGGATGTGTCAGCAGATACTTTTGTAACTGCTGAACAGAATCAGGATCCTCAAGTTGTGATAGAGGATGCTGATTCTTCTGATGATGAATCTGATGATACTGATTCAGCAAAGTCTGATGCGGTGATAAACGAAGAGGACATACCTCTTGAGAATCATATTCTGTGTGATCCTCCTGTAAAACCCGCTAAGACTGTTGCAATCGAGTCCGTGTCTGCACAAGAATCGGTGAGTGTGGATTTGCTGTACACTCTTGTTGGTGATGATAAAATTTATTCTGACAAAGATTTTCCTATTAAGAATGTTAATCAATCATTAATCAGTAAAGTCTTTGAAAATTCAACAAGTAAGTTTTTGGGAAAGACAGGATCACGTGTTACGGTAACACAGTGCCCTCCTATCCCTAAGGCTGAAGTTAGAAAACAATTTGGCAATCAGAAATTACCAACAGTGCAAAAACAGCAAAATCATGCCAAACCAAAAGGTAAAACACCGACTCAAGGTCAAAGGAAGCCGAATCAGAAAAAGAAAAAGAATGTGAACTTTGTGAAATCCAAGGGAACGGACAAAATCGCAACATTTGAAAATCAATCTAATTTAGATTTTGTCAAGAAAGCAACTGTAATGAAAAGGAATGAACCAAGCAGTTCAAAACCTAGTACCTCGGGATCACAAAGTTCATCATCGGTAAGACGATCACATGATACTTCGGGGTTTGTTGAACGAAGATCATGTTTTGAATGTGGTACAATTGGGCATATCGTTCGAAATTGCCCGTATCTTCATAAGTTGAATGCAATTGATGATGATTCCCGTGAACACAATCACCAAAAGCGATCTGTTTCTGTAAAACAAGATCCCCGACTTGTAAGAGAAAGGGAAAAGAAACAGAAACGCCAACAAGTCAAGGTGGTTGAAAAGGCACTTAAGAATGAAGTGGTTCAAAAACAAACAGTTCCAGTTAAACCAGAAAGTTCAAAATTTTCAAAAACTTCAAACAATCACGAAGTTAAACTTTCAAACAATCAAACTGGTAAATTTCAACAGACATGGAAACCTAAAATAACCACAAACTCAGGGGGACCATCACAATTTTCGAATCATCAAAGAGTAGAGGTTATTGTCATTGATGAAAATGGAAGACCCAAGACCACAATGGCTTGGGTCCCCATCTCCAACTAATTATGTGAGTTCATGTGCAGGGTGTTCCAGGAGGAACTATCAGTAGTCATTGGATTGTTGATAGTGGGGCATCCAGGCACATGACAGGCGACATGAAGCTTCTCTACGACGTCAAATCTATTAGAGGAGGTTATGTTGCTTTTGCTGGAGATAAAGGCGGATATATTACGGGTGAAGGAATGATTTCCAACGGGGTTGTTAGCTTTGATAAGATCAACTTTGTACAACAACTTGATCACAATCTTCTTAGTGTTTCTCAAATCTGTGACAAGCAGTTCTCAGTACACTTTGATGCAAATGGATGTTATGTGCTGAAACCCGGCTTCAAAATTCCAAAAGAATGGATTCTCTTGTCGGCTCCAAGGATAAATGATTTGTATGTCCTTGATATGAGCCAAGCTATCACAACGTCTGCACAAGCAACATGTTTCGTTTCCAAAGCCACAGAAAAAGACACAATCTCTTGGAACAGGCGAATGGGTCACATTCACTTACGCAAAATGAATCATTTGGTGTCAAATGAATTGGTGAATGGTGTTCCTCTTAAAAACTTCCATCTTCAAGACGTCTGTGTTTCGTGCCAAAAAGGAAAACAAACGAAGAAGCGACACCCTACAAAGAAGATCAACACGGTGGCTGTTCCTCTTGAACGCTTGCACATGGATTTGTTCGGTCCTGTCAAGCACAAAAGTATTAGGAATGATCAATATTGCCTCGTGATAACTGATGATTATTCAAGATTTTCTTGGGTGGCGTTCATGGCACACAAGAGCGAAACCTTCGGTATTATCAAAAACTTGATCATTCAGATTGAGAATCTTTACAACTTGAAGGTTAGGCGGATACGTAGCGACAATGATACTGAATTCAAAAATCATGCCATGGCGGAGTTTTGCACTTCAAAAGGTATTCTTCACGAATTTAGTGCAGCTTATACTCCTCAACAGAATGGCGTCGCTGAACGTAAGAACCGCACATTGATCGAGACTGCTAGGACAATGTTGGTAGAGTCACAGTTACCGATTCCCTTCTGGACTGAAGCTGTGTCCTCTGCATGCTACACGTTGAACCGAGTCCTTACAGTCAAAAGGCACAACAAGACCTGCTTTGAGCTTATCAACAAACGGAAACCAGATTTGTCTTATCTTGAACCGTTTGGAGCTCCATGCACTATAATCGATCCTAATGGAAAGTTTGGGGCAAGAGCAATTGAGGGATACTTTCTTGGGTATTCCACCCCGAACTTAAGAGTCTGGAATCTAGAGACTAAAAGGGTCGAGGAATGGTCTGAAGTCAGAGTACAAAGGCACACTTTACCAGTCAGAAATCCTGGTCAGCCTTGGATGTTTGAGTACGATGACTTTTTCAATTCGATCAATGTTGAAGCAGTTGAAGAAAATGCTGCAGCAAGGATGTTTTTCGAGAGTGACAATGCAACAGATTCACCGTTGGTTCGTCCCATTATTGTCAATCAAGAACCTTCTTCAGTGAACAACAATGCTCTCGACAATGAGGATTTTCAAGATGCTTCCGAATTGAACGAATCTTCAGAGGATGACGAATTTCTCGATGCAGATCAAGGACCAACAGCAGCAGTACATGGTACTTCAGAAGGTACACCTCCAGTAGATGTCCCTAGAACAGCTGAAGCTACTGGATCATCCTCTTCGTCAATTCCGGGTCTTGAATTGATTGTTGATCTCAATCTCAACAATCTGGGTACAAATATTCCAGTTCAAGATAATCCAGAAACAAGGATTCACAATACCCATCCTCAACAAAACATCATCGGAAATGTACAAAGTGGCGTTCAAACAAGAAACATGTTGCGAAACAACAACAATGCAGGCTTGTATGCAACTATCAAAGAATCTGGTCAACAAAATGATTGGTCTTTCGCGTGTTATGTCTCACAGGAAGAGCCAAGAACTTGGAAAGATGCTTTGAAAGATAGCTCTTGGGTTGAAGCAATGCAGGAAGAACTGCAACAATTCCAGAAGCTTGGTGTCTGGAAACTCGTAGAGAAACCTGCTGGTTATAAGAAGATTGGTACCCGTTGGGTGTTTAAATACAAAAAGGATGACCGTGGAATCGTTATTCGAAACAAAGCAAGGCTAGTCGTTCAAGGTTTTCGTCAGATTGAAGGAATCGACTACAACGAAGTGTATGCACCTGTTGCACGTCTAGAAGCAATTCGGATCTTTCTGGCTTATGCCTCATTCAAAGGTTTCAAGGTATACCAGATGGACGTGAAAAGTGCATTCTTACATGGTGTGGTGGAAGAAGAGGTGTACGTCGAACAGCCTCCAGGTTTTGAAGATCCTATCCATCCCGATCGGGTTTGGTTGCTCAACAAAGCTCTATATGGTCTACATCAAGCACCGCGAGCTTGGTACGCAACCTTATCTAATTATCTGCTGGAGAATGGATTTCGAAGAGGTCTTATCGATTGTACTCTTTTCATCAAAGAACAAGATGGAGATCTTCTACTGGTACAGGTATACGTTGATGATATTATATTTGGTTCTACTAATGATGTTTTGTGTAGGAATTTCGAGCGCATCATGCAGGATAAATTCGAGATGAGTGCTATGGGGGAAATGACTTTCTTTTTGGGCCTACAAGTACAACAAACTGAGTCTGGGATATTCATCCATCAGACTAAATATGTTGGTGACATCTTGAGCCGGTTCCAGATGTCTGATGCAACGCCCATCGGTACCCCATTGCCACAAAATCACGGAATTACTCCAGACTTGAAGGGTGAAGCTGTTAGCCCCTCGTACTACCGCGCGATGATCGGATCTCTTATGTATCTCACAGCATCAAGACCAGATATAATGTACCCAACGTGCCTGCTTGCCAGATATCAAGTGAACCCGAAGGCCTCACATCTTGCAGCTGTAAAAAGGATTTTTCGTTATTTGAAGGGTTACCCTGACACCGGTCTATGGTACCCTAGGGATAATAACTTTGACTTGGTCGCATTCAGTGATTCTGATTTTGGCGGATGCAAAATCGACGGCAAATCCACAACGGCTGGATGTCAGTTTTTGGGAAATCGCCTAGTCACATGGCAGTGCAAGAAGCAGACGTGCGTCGCTACATCAACATGCGAAGCTGAATACATTGCTGCCTCAAGTTGTTGCTCCCAAGTCCTATGGATCCAACAACAAATGCGTGATTACGGTTTTGAATTCCTAACTACTCCTATTTACGTTGATAATTCTGCTGCATTACAGATCACTAGAAATCCTGTGCAGCATTCAAAGACTAAGCACATCGAAATTAAGTATCATTTCATACGTGATTGCTTTGAGAAAAGGCTAATCG
>JARYGA010014742.1:0-47242 GCA_030545235.1 Helianthus tuberosus | reverse complement strand
TAATCCCGTGTGCACCCGCGATTATTTTGATCGTCGCATGATCCGTAAAGCTTGTACTAGTTGTGTATGAATCAGGGTATACATAATTTAAAAATTAAGAATGTGTACGTATAAGAATATAGTATATAAGCAAGTCCAAGCTTAAGTATGTATGGGACCCACGCGAGCGAATCCCTCGGATTACGCTCGCGTACAGGTACGAATGTATGAATCATGAGTATGAATGAAAGTATGAGCATAACTATAAGTTCGAGTATGAATATGCATGTGAGTATAAGTATAAACATAAAACGTACAAGTGGTATGAGTATAAGTATAAGCATAAAACGTGTGAATATACGTGTAGGTACAAATAATAAAAATCTCGTATATAGTGTATGTTGAAGCATAACGAATTTGGGCATATAAAATGCTCGATAAATTTGAATATGTAAAACGAGTGATATAAACGATTTCGTCGCAAGGTATTGATTAAAATGTGCATGATGATTTACATGTATAGTTGTTTAAGCGAATGTCGAGTTTATCGAATAAAAATAGATTGAGTTGATTTGGAAGGTACAATACAGTTTGTAAATGTAAAGGAACATAAAGTACTCATTGGTTATGCATAACGTATTTTGTAATGAATGAAATGCTACTTTTGTTTAAAAAAAAAGAGTTTACGTATGTTGAAGATTGTCCGTCCCCATGGAGTCTTCTAGCCCACGTGTTTTGAAATTTGAATAACGAATTAAGCGGTGTAGAAAAAGGTTCTCAAAAAATGGGTTTGTTCAATTTGCATCAAGACAATAAATTTTGAATTTTGAAGGTTCTTGTGAAAACGTCGATCCTTAGAAAAGAAACTTAGCAAAGGACGTAGTGATTGTTTTTTTTTAATTTTAACAAATGATTCGTTGATCTTGAAAAGCGTCTTTGGTAAAGTGATCGTATAATATCTATAAGATCTTATAAGTATATGAGAAAGTTGGTTTCAATTCCGATTGGGAATGAAAGTCTTTAGTATGGTGATATGACGTGAGTGTGGGTTTTAGTGATTAAGTCGAATATGAAGTTCATGTGTAAGACACTCATTGGACCGATTAAATTGATAGGTAGCATCTCGTAAGGTTTTGAAATTTGGGTAATAAAACGTTTTAAGACATGATTAAGAATCTCGTGTATATGAGTTGAGTGAAAATAGATTGTAGAATAAGAAGTACGTTTGATAAAACAATGTGTCTTGAAATCGGTATAAGTATGTATTTTTAATAATGATAAACGATTTAGGTATAAAACACGATCGGGTTTGCATAACAAGATATTTTGAAGGCATTTTTTTTGGTAACGACACCTACGTAAGGGAATCACCCCTAACTCGTTGGTGAGGTCGTTTTAAGAAAGATGGAGTGGAGTTAATCGTCAAGATAAGGAATTCACTCCTATCTTGATGATATGTCTCCCTTTGTTCTTATAAGAAATATAATTAAAATTTTATGAAATCATGCATATGTATGAATGTGTGAAAACGATTCAATACGTTGTGTGTGTGTGAGAGGAAAATATCGAAAGTAAATTTGAATTTGAAAGGTTGCATCGTATAAAATAAATAATAGAAACACATGCTTGATTAAAATTTGGATGGTTCCAAAACGGAACTTTGACTAACCAAAGTGGTCGAAAAGTCTTTTGAGTTTGAGGAGCATGCTTTGGCCTAATAGGTAAAATAATCTCGCCGACAAGTCGGTTAACGGTATTTACCCTTCCGGTTACTACATGTCCCAAATCAATTTGAAATTTCGAGACTTGGCGAGATTTATAAAAAAAACAAGGAGTGGAACTAGTCGACAAGGTGCGGGTTTCACCCCTAACTTGGCGATTTCGTATCCTGCGTGTGATTGGTACTCGTCGGGTCAAAATTTAATTTCAACACTTTGACGAGGGTCCACTAGAATTTTGAAATTTGAATTTATCCATCAAGGTGAGGATTTCACTCCTATCTTGATGGTGAATTTCATGTAAAAAGTAAAAGTAGATGGATTGAGAGTTGTTCACCAAATTGTGGGTTTTACGCCTGTTTTGGTGAAGTCGTCTCGTTTATGTATTACGAGTGGTTTCGATTTTTGTATAAATGTGTAAAAGACGTATGTTCATAATAATATTAACAAGTATAAGCACATTAAACATCTCAAGAAAATAACACGTAAAATACATTTCAAGAATAGCACATAAAGAATGGGATAATACAACAAGTATTAACAAATAATAAAGCAAGTATTAACACAAAAGTGACATATATGTTTAAAAGGGCAAAAGAAAATAAATAAGGAGCAAATAAAGTATCATGCAAGTGGTTCAAGCAAAACATAATAATAAGGCTCTAGAACTATAGACTAGGTAAAAAGCATTGCAATTTTCCTAATTCCCTATAGTTATTGCTCTGATACCAATCTGTCACACCCCAACCAATGGCGGAATCATCGGAGGGGGGCTAGTTCGAGATTGTAAGAGACTTCATAACACTATTAGTGACAATAATTTAAATAATAGATTTCATTTCATTTCTAAAAGTCAATTACAATGCTCGAAACAAATACAACAACATGAATAATGAAATACAATACGAAAATAATACAAATTTAAAGTGTGTATCTAAGCATCCTACTAGTTTCCATGCATCACCAACATCATCGCTAAACCTGCAACATGTTTTTAAAGTGTAGTTCAATACAAAGGTATTGACGAGTATACAAGTTTGGTGCATAGTATATACGTGTAAAAATAATAAGGAACAATCCATATGGCAAACCTAGTTATCAAGATTAACGTATTAAACTGGCATGCGATTTACAAGTCAACCCTATGTTTACGCAAATATGAATGAATGAATAAACCTAACATGACCTCTCGTTCACGGGCGGTGTGTTACTCCTATAGCGCTATACATGTTAAGTGGAGGCTTGTACGAAGCTAATGACAAGTTCATCACATAAGAATCACCCAGAAAACACGAATCAAGCATAACAAATAGTAAGCATGTATTGGATTGTTTGTTTGTTTATGTATTTTCATAAGAATATGTATACTAAATGCGTTTTGTATATAAAAACGTGTTACACCCAAAAGTGTGAAAACAGTAAAATGGGTGAAGTATACTCACAAAGTTGCATATGCTTTCCGATTATCCAATGTGACGGAGTTATTGAGATTAGAAGCTTGAGTATGTTCGATTTGGGATTTTAAGAGGCGGGTACATTCGGTCTAAGGATATAGAGTTTAAAGTGCATGAAAAGTTAGTATATGAAAAGTAATCATCTTGTACACATATCATATGTTCTTGACACTATTAAAACTCAAAAGAGTTTGTAGGATTTCATGGATCAAAGATCCATTAGAGTCATAACAAGTGTATGGTCATAGATGGTGTAAGTCTAATACTTTGACGAATGAACACAAATTCATCATCAAAGGTTCGAATGTTGAATAGTATAAATAGATATTATTTAGGTTATGTAATATATCAACAAGTCCAATTGTTCAAGCATAAGGTAGGAGGATAAATCCTCCATTTAGGAACCTCTTTGAAGTCATAGAAATCATGTAGGAGGTAGGAAGTACAGTCTTCCTTTTGGCACCTCTAAGTGTTCACCACTACACTTAATGTAAAAATATTCAAGGAGGGTCATGAACTACAAGTAATGCAAGAATATTAAACACTAATCTATAAGAAATCATCAAGCAATGTGTGGATTTTATGTAGGACAACCCAAGTTAATCCTTAATCTCACATTCATCAAGCTTTGAACTCGAACATCACTTGTGGGTTAAACCCTTTGAACAAAACAGAAAGTTTGTGAGGATTAATCCTCTGATTTTGAATGTCTCAACCTTGTTTTTAATTCTAACTAACCATAGAAGTGGTTATAAGCATAAGGACATAGGTTTGAGATGAGTTAGACTCAAGTTTGAACAAGTTTAGTAAAGATTTAATCAAAATAAAAACGAAAAGTGAACTTTGGAGCCTTTTTGGCGACGTTCCAGGGACTGATTTACTGTGAAAAACCCATGGAATCGAAGCTAAGGTCAATCCAAGCACATAGGAAAAAGAATGAGGTAAAACGGATAAGAAACGAGTGAGTTATGCCCACTTTAGTGAAGGTGTATGCTTCTGTCCAAACTTCCGAATTCAGCTGCGATTTTTGATGTTTTGAGAGTGATTTGGATGAGTTTGTAAAGTGATTTGAGCTTGGATTAACTTAGTATTTATAGGATAAGGATTAGGGTTTAAGTGGTTGAGTATTTAATACAATTAGGTGGGGAGATTGGAGCCAAAAAGACAGCCAATGGATGGGAATTATGTGGGCTGCGCACGGATCAAGATCTGGCCGAAATCCTTGGCCATATACAGCTGATATGTTTCTTTAGTTTGACCAATAAATTCCTAATGTTGATATTATTGTTTTTAATGGTCCACTAGTGTGATTTAAAGTATAATATGGAGATAAAATGCCAAATCCTTGGCTGTGTACTTCTAACAGCCGCACACAAGGATTAGTTTTCCTTATTTTTTTTATTTTTTATTTATTTTAGTAACATAAGTGAGGTATATTATATACATATTATGTTAGGTTAGTTGCAACATAACTAACCACTAAGATATCAAGTAGTTATGTAATTTAAATATTGAAACAAACAAGGAAGTGAGCCACAAAGGAATTGTCCGATTGGAACTGGCTGTTTCTATATATTTTTTTTGTGTGCAGTGACATAAGCATTTTTTAACATAATATCAACTTACGTTGATATTTAGCATGTTACTATATTATTATTATTATTATTATTATTATTATTATTATTATTATTATTATTATTATTAGAATTAGCCACGTATTTAATAGTTAACAAGCTTGTATAAGTTATGAGTACTAGTATGTCGAGTATCGGTCACGCGTATGCGTTCGAGATTGGTAACGTATAACCCGAGTATTGCAAAACGTATAAGCATGCACGAATATGTAAAGTATAGCTTGTATGAAATAACGAATTTTATTACGATCAAAGTCTCGGATTTACAATGATACAACGAAATACGATTACAAGGAACACAAGACTTCCAAAAATAGAAATACAAGACACGTTTTCTAGTTAAGGAAAGTTACGAAAAAGCAGGGCATTACAGTCTCCCGTCCTTTAGGGAATTTCGTCCCGAAATTTATTCAAGAGGAAGACTTTGAAAAAGGCATTTTGGTTAAAAAGAATGACTGACTAAAATTGAGATTTTGAAGTTTGAGACGTGTTGGGAAGGATGTATAAAATCGTTGAGGAACGAAGGGATATGGTTGTGAAAAGAGTTTGTTCAAAAGAAGTTTTGAGACGTTAATCAATCATAAGTAATATGTGTATGTGTGTATTGGCAAAGTGGGCTTAAACAAGTTTAAATAATCCAAACGGAGAGGTATTTTAAAATATGCTATCTAAGAAAGAAAGGTTTCGTATAAAATGGTATGCATTTTGATGAAAAGTGTTGTCGCTTCGTAGGTTGTAAGAAAGCTTTAAAAGTAAAAGTATTTTAGGTTTCGAGCGTTTAAACCAATTTCTTGTAAACGAGGTTTGTATAAAAACCAAAGAATATCTGGGAACAACAGAGGTATGAGAGTGAACGAACGATCGAGTAGGTGAATGTGAGTACAAGAATGGTTTGAAGGTTGGATACAATGTGATTATGAGTGTTGAGAATGAGGTCTCGTCATGGATAATTGGATATAATGCGTTTGTGAGTTGTTAAAGTTTGTATTAGGTCTAAAAGGTCTGCAAAACACCGAATTTCTCATGGGATGTTTTACGAAAGTTTGGTAACATGGTGAAAACACTTATATATAGGAAGTACCAGCGGCGTATCCACCATGTTTTGACCATGTTACGTCCGTTTCGGTATTCGCGTCATATTACTGTCCGTGTCTTACCATACACAGTAGTACACTCTATGGTTCTCATACGCCTATCACTATAATCCCGTGTGCACCCGCGATTATATATTTTATATAGTTTAAGTCCAACAAGAATATCAAGGATTATCATATAAGTCATGCATAGAGGTAAGAAGATAACCTTCCTTTTAAAACCTCTTTCATAGATTCACCAATGCACAAGTTATCACAAAGACAACAAGGATGGTCATGAATGAATAATATGGAAATGAAACATACATATTAACTAAGAGGAAAACATCAAGTGAGGGTGGATTGAAAGTAAGATAGCCAAAGCTTTCCAATAATCACACTACACAAGCTCAAGTCTTGTTCAACACTTGTGGGTTGAAAACCCTTACAAAACAGAAAGTTTGGAGGAGTAAAACACCTCCTAAATGTATATAACAACCTTGTTTTTAAGCATACTAATCATAGACTTGATTAGTGACATAAGGACATAGGTTTGTATGAGTAAAACATGAGTTTTCTTCCAAAACATGAAGAATTAAAAAGATAAAAATGAGCAGAATTATCGGTGCACTTTGGACCTAAAAAATGGTGAGGTTTCACCTTAGTTTGCCCAAGCAAACTTGTGAAAACTTTCCTAGAGGTTATCCAAGTGTTGCAGAAGAAAGAACAAGAAGAAAATTGAAGTGGAAGTGAGTTAAAACCAACTTTTTGCTGCTGGAACTTTTGAAATGTTGTTGAAACTCAGCTGTGTTTGAGAGGGTTTTTTAGTGTGTTTGAGAGTGGTAAAAGTGGGATAAAGGATGGGGAAGTGCTTATTATATAGGGAAGGGATTAGGGTTTCAATGGGTTGGGATTTTGAAGTGATTAGGAGGGGTTAAGCATTGAAACAAGTCCACAAAACTCAGCCCAAAGGCTGTCCTGGTCGCTGATTTGGCAACCCTATTCTTTTTTATTTTTTTAACATTATAATGTGTAATTTGCTGATTATGTGTCGCAACCCCCGACGCCACCCTGGGAGCGGGAGCCGCGAACCAGTCAAGTAGTATCGATGTTAATTAATTTGGCAGCGGAAATGAGACATCGCGATCGTAGTTAGGAAATAAATTTCAGAGTTTCAAAACACCAAGCTTTTATATTAAACAAAATGGGTAAAACCCATGTTTCATTTATAATATCGTTATAGGGATAAACCCTAGTTGCTGAAAATGTAAACCTTTATTAGGTAAGTTTATAGCGACTTTCTTTAAGCCTTCAGTGCTCCATAGCTGACTTCTAATAGCTTTCACATGAAGTTACTTGAAACGCGTTTTAAAAATATTTATCAGCAAGAAATACTGGCGAGTACATTCCAGTTTATAAAAACCTATTTGTTATAGCTTCACAGTATTAAGAGCGATTACAATGTTTATATCTAACCAAAAACTCCAAGTACTTGTCACTCGACGGATCTGTGACTATGGTCATATCACACATTGGCTACCCGTGTCCAATTGTGAAGGTTATCAAGTAGTGTATACAAAACCCCATAATACCGGCAGTATTTTGTAGAATACAAAGACTTAATCACTGGAAGTATAACTGAAAACATTTGAGATTTTGTAACACAATTTGGTAGAAAAAGAGACTGACTCACATTGTAAACTTAGGTATTTCTACGACTTCCTGGTGACAATTCCTTATTATTTTCTTGAGTTTCTATTAAAAACATAAAATGCACGCATGTTAGTAAAATAACCCAAATCACATTAGGCATACAGCACGAGACAGAACCCCAACGGACTTAGTCCGGCAGAACCTTGACATGCGTTGCTGGGTCCTAGATCAATCAGGTAGGGTAACGAATTAGTGATCGGGGGTTAAAATACTTACAACGGGGCAGAGCTTCATGTTTTAGGGGGGGGGGGGGGGGTATTTGGATATAATTTTCATATAATATAGGCTGAGAGAGAAAAGAGAATAAATGAATTTTGAAATGCAGCAAACTGCTCAATTTATAGGTGATCTCGGGGTCTGTCGCGCCCCGCGACCCCCTCCCCTCGTTCTTGTCACGCCCCGCGATAGGTACCCGAGCTACGGCTAGGGTTGCCAAGTTATCATGTAGACCCAACACGTGGTGGACACGTGTCCACTTGGGTTCCGACAAGTCAAGGGGTCGTCGCGCCCCGCGACCGGTGACCCTCAAGCTTGTCGCGGCCCACGACATGTGGGTTTTTCTTGATTTTACATTTTTTATTAAAAATTAATAGTATGCGGGTTTGGTTTTTCGATTACGGAACGTTATAGGGTGTTTTTCGAGAGTTGTTATATTATGTTATGTAAATAATATGTACCAATGTTCACCTAACTTGTAACAAGGTCTAACATGATTTAACTAGACAAAAAGTGTGATGTATAAGTATGTAACATGATTGCAAGTGACAAGAATACGTAACATATTAAATGATTAATCACTGTGTATTTTATATATTTAACGTGTACCAATTGTTTATGTGTCATATAACATGTTCTAACATACATAACAAACATGAAAAGAGGGTTTAATCAAGTAATTAAGCATGGATTCGGTGTTGTAAGAATGAATGAAGTGTTGAAATGATGTAACAAGTATATGTAGCAAGTAATAAGTGTTCAATGTGTATAAGTCTCGTATTCTCTTAACCAAGCGTTTGCATTTAGGTATCACGAATACACGATAATTGTTTACGAGTTTAACGTATGTTTAAGGAAATCATGAATTATGTATCAAACGAATGCACGTATCAATGTATAAACAATGTATAAACGATGTATATTTCATATAAAAGATTCGCTTCATTATGATCAAAGTCTTGGATTTACGATAGCTTGAAACGAAATACGATTACAAAGGAAACGAGTTTCCTAAAATAGAATTACAAGATGAACTTTCTAAAAACGGAAAGCTGCGAAATGCGAGGCGTTACACTCAACTTGATAGAGGTTCGGCATCTGATATTTCTGAAGGGAATTGGAGTGGTTTTAGTGGATCTGGAGATGTTTCTGTAGGGAATTCGAGTGGTTTTAATGGATATGGATTTGTGTAGGATCCATTAGGCATTGATATGCTTGGTTTCCAACCCAAACCCCAACCTCAACCTGACAGAGGTTCGGCATCTAATGTTTCTGAGAGGAATTTGAGTGGTTTTAGTGGATATTCATTTGTGGAAGATCCATTCAACATTCCTATGGATGATTTTCTTGAGCAGAACTTACATAGGTTGTTAGTGCCACCAGACGAACATGACCTAGTGAATGACCAAATCATAACTGGTGCTCCTGCCCCTTTTACGGTACCTGGTTTTGAGGATGAGTGGTTCAATCCATTTGCTGCAGTGGAACCAGTGGTGGATGAGGATGAGTTTTTTTAATCCGTTTGCTGCAGTGGAACCAGTGGTCGATGAGGATGAGGTCGTGAACAATGAGGACGATGAGATTTACATCGAAGAGGTTGTTTGGGATGAGGATCCATTTGAGGTCGTGAACAATGAGGACCATGGTATTAATGTGGAATGGGTTGCTTAGGATGATCCATTTGAGGTCGTGAACAATGAGGACCATGGGATTAATATGGAAGGGGCCAGTCATTGGAACCCGATTGCTGAGGGAGATGAGGACGATGGGATTAATGTGGAAGGGGCCGGTAATTGGAACCCGTTTGCTGAGGGAGATGATAACGTGAGCCGACAATCACAGCCTGTGCTACCTATAATGGGTCGATTTGGGTTAATTTCATTATCTTTTGGGTTTCTTTGGGTATGTCAAATGCAGAGAACGGGTCAAGCTGGATATATAATAAATTCTCAACAAGGAAGCACGAGTCAGAATGGGTCAGAGCAGGTTACCAGACAGGTCAAAATGGGTGAGAGATGTTGGACGGGTCTGAATGGGTGAGACAAGTGTTCTTCATTATGAAATAGTAGCCTTCTTCAATCGTCATGACCGTCGCCGTCGTCCACCACCGTCATCATGACCGTCGCCATCGTCCACCACCGTCGTCAATCGTCATGACCGTCGCCGTCATCCACCACCGTCAGTATGAGACCCAGAGTAATCTTGTACAGTAGCCTTCTTCAATCATCATGATCGTCGCCGTCGTCAACCGCCTACGTTTACCACCGTCAACCACCGCCTTCTTCTACCGCCTTTGATTCTGAAAGTGGAGTGACCCATAGCCGATTGCACCAAAGACTCATGGATTCCACAATTTTATTGAACAAAGCATCAACAAAATCAACATCTTGTTTTTTTTTTTACTACCATTTTTTCTTATGTGAGAGAGAGAGAGAGTTTAAAGGATGGTTGAGTGTGTGAGAGAGAGTTTGAAGGATGATTGAGTAGATAGAGAAACAAAAGTTAAAAAAGTACCATATGTACATGTTCTGCTGATCAAAACATTTTATTTTATTAGCTTTAATTTATAAATTATTAAAATATATAATATGTTTGTGGTTATGACTGACTGTACAGGTTGTTCATACTAGTTTGATGTACGTTATCTATTTTTTTAAGCAATAATAATAACAACGATCTGTACAAATTACTCGTTCTTTTGTTATCGTTGATTTATTTAAGTTATCTTCAAGGCCAGGTCTGACCCCTAACAATCTTTCTTTTTCATAAGAAAACATTTTTTCAAACCGACCTAACCTGACCCGACCCAGACCCATTTCAACTCGGACCCGTTCCGACCCGAACCCGTTCCAACCCGAACCAAAACAACCCTTTTTTTAATTGACCCGTTCTAACCCGAACCCATTTTGATCCATGACCCAACCCAACCCGACCCGATCCGACCCGTTTGCCAGGTAACTGATTCTTAATATGGACATCAATCCAGTTGGTGGTGTACAGATTTATGCACAAGTAGATTTAGAGGTTATGATTCTACATTTGGAAATCAATGAAGTGTTGGTTGGAATACATAATGGATTGGGTCAGATTCAATAGGCTTTTGAAAACTTCCAAATGCGGTTGGCGCAGTTACAGATTGCGGATAATTTCGACATGGGGGAGTGATGTGCTCTAAAATATACATATTTTTATATAAATATTCCTACACTTTTGAGTAAGTTAAAGGTTGTTTTTATACATTTTAGTTAACAATTAATGGTTGGAACTAAACCCTAAGTGAAAATCACACATATGATGCTATGACTTGAATGATTTGATGAATGCCCATATGTGTGTGTTAAGTGGGTTTTATATTATTGTAATAAACATATGATTATGTATGTTAAATTGTGAAAAAACTGATGTTATGATGTAAGATAGTGATAATGTTCATGAATACTAGACTAAGGGCTTGATTTTGATAATATAAACTTGGTTAAAAGCTAGTAATGAACTAGACAAAAGTAGTATAACAATCTTGCCCGTAAGGTGTTTGTTAAAATGCCTAAACGAATGTCCATATGTTAAAGTTGTGAATGAAACGCGTAATTGCCTAATTTGAGTAATCCCGTGTGATATGGGATAATACGAGTTCTAATCATGATGTCGATTTAATTTAAATGGTGTAGGTCATATGAATAACGGTAGTTAACTTTTAGAAAGTTAAACTAACCAATGATGAAGTCGAATAGTAGTTTCGACATAAAATCCCGAAGATGGAATAGTCGTAAGTAATGATGACTAATCTAACCGTCTTACGAATTATGATTATAGTTTGACGCTTGACAAGCTAGGTGGAGACTTGAAAAGGAAGCTGGTCAAACGAATCAAGTGTGAAGAAGAAAAGCGTAAACCGGATGAGAGGTAAGTGAAACTTACACCTTTTTGTGGAATACGTATCTATTCTATAAGTTATAAATATAATAGAGATAATATTCGAAATATGGTTTCCGACGCGAAGTGATACGGGTCGGAACCCAAAAACAAATGTTAAAAACCATAGTAATGGTAAAACGGGGTGGAACGGTAAATTAGTCACGAAAAGACTAAGATAAAATAAGCTTTCGAACGGCTACTTTATAATTATAAGTAAGTCTAAACTAATAAAAAGAGTAAAATGGATCAAATGGTAATATTGATACCATTTGACAGTTAACGTCTAAAAAGTGTATGTCGAGTCTTGTGCTCGCAGGAATAAACGGCTTGTGAATAGACGGGTTAATGATGCATAATAACCCGTGACTTAAATCTTGTGTCATAAGAAACAATTGAAATGGGATGTTCATAGGAATTTTGGAATAACAAACATGTGGGTTTATTGAATCAGGAAACGGGTCAAAAGTGTTAAAAATGGATTTCAGGTCGAGAGCTTGAATTTTGAATTTTGAAAGTAGTTGAATATCAAGTTTTAACTCCCTGAGATGGGGAATTAAATTACGAACGCGTAGAAAAAAACATCACGCGAATCGGATAAGTAGAAGAAAAGTTATGGCTTTTGGAAGTTGAGTTTTGCTTAAAACTCATAGCTGGGCATCTGCAGTAGCAAACAAGCAACTTTCTGTCAAAAATAGGGCATGGCGTAGCGCGACGCCCCTTAGCGTACGACAACGCCCCTAAATTCTGAAAATTGTTTGAATTTTGTTGTTTTGACTCATGAAACTAGTTTTAACATGTATTTAACTTATCAAAACTAACTTTTATGTTGGTTTTGAATTTAGGTGATCGAATTATGCATTTGGAAAAAGATCAAGCTCGATGAAGAACCGAACACACGAGATTAAAGCTTCCGCACGTTGTTTCGTCATCATTTTAAACGACGAATCCGTACATATTAAATTGTATTATTTCAAATTGTAAAAGTTTTAATTTACCCGTATTAATCAACAATATGTGCATATAGTTACATATTTAATTTTCGTAATTTATACGAAAATCGTTATTTAATAGTAAGGGTGTTACAAGTTGGTAATCAGAGCTCATGGTTAAAGACTAAAGTGTGTTCGGTTCAAGGCTTGATCACAAATTCGGTAAGTACATGTATTTTAATGGTTTAGCATGTTAAAGTGTTGTAAGCAATACATGAGGTTATCGTGTAATACACGTTACACCAATCAAATCGATGGAGGATTGATGTAGTCGACGAAATTACGTGTGTTGACACGTATAATAGAAAAGCCTTGTATTAAAATACGGGTGTTCATTAATGTCGAAATTACTAATTTTTGTAAATGTTTTAATTGTAGGATACTCGCACCTGAAGATGGCGAGAGTGTAATAAGTGATGGATATGACGGAGGAATGGTCCGAAGTATGACAAGTAGAGCATACTCACCAAGGACCAAATCGCGTAACAATCGCGAATAAGAGTAATGGCAAGGAAAGCCCATCGGGGCAAGCATTACCAGGTGCACGTTTTAAATTTAATCGCACAGGTAGTAATATGCAACAAACACGTAAGGAATGCGTTTGCATATATATGATAGAACTTGGAAAACCCGAATAGGATATCTATTCAGGATGATATTTCCAAGAGAAATTTAATAGAAAATGTGTTATTCACGATGATGAATAACAAAGAAATAACAGGATTAGTTCATATGGAAACTTGGACGGGGGTAATTACACAAGTGGAAAACTCTCAATATAATGCTATTGAGAAAAGTAGCAATCACATTAACAAATGCGAATATATAATAGTTCGATAAAAAGGAAAACATTGTATATGTTCAAGAATGAAACAGGTAAAACTATTAATTGTTAAATAATAAGTGAATAAATTTTTGCCCATTTAAGTCAGTGATATTGAAAGATTAGAGGCGTTACTTACATGGGGTATAATGTGAAAGTTATAAAAATGTCATGTGTGCCATGTGTTGATCGATTACTCTGGCCAAGTAAGTAGTGAACACATGATGTCATGAACTTCTTATGATGGACACATTTATGTCCAATGTAGTAAGGACGGGGTGAGTGGGACGAATTAAAATGTACCCAAATGAATCAAATGAGCAAAATGTTTGATAATAATGTAAACGCACAGCCGGGTGACGGAAGCGTATTACATTAGAATAATGAGCCCGAGAGGAGGGACCAAGATAAATGTAAAAGAAAATATAAAGGAATGATCTAAGGAAAATTCGCGAAAATAAGTCATTATGGACAAAAAGGGCAAGTAAAACCAAAGTATAGATGACCCACCGGGTCATAAAAACGAAGGTATTGCCCACATGAAAATCAAGGTTGTTAATTATGGTTGTAGTAAAGAAGGGATGACGATGATAATCGTCACTCATAATCTATAAGGCCGTCAAGGATGGTCATATAAAGAATGAAAGACACGGTTAAATCAAAGCGATGGATTTCGCTAAGACGACCAAATAAATCAAAGCGAAGCCTTAATGCATACCGAAAGGGTTGCAATGATAATGACTTCGGTAAAACACCCAGTTGATGGGTAAGGATTTAAACACATGTGTAGACCGAAAAACGGGAGGGCAGATGGAAAGTCAAAAGACTCGGGTTTTGGGTCATGACTAAAAGTCAACAAGATTTTGCAAGCATAAATTTTGAAAATTTCGTTCAACTATTTCAAAGTTGAACGGGTAGAATAAAGAATGAAATTTGACATCCATAAGTGATGAAATTTCACATGAACAAGTCAAATGAGTTAAATAAAGAACAACGCTTGCTAATGTAAGTAGGCGCGAACCGAATAAATAAAAGCGCAAATTATCAATAAACCTATGCAAATGGTTATAAGCGTTAAAAACATTAGAATAAAAGAACCCCGGGTACGAGTTGTAAAGAAGTATAGGTATGAACCGGGTGATGGTAAATGTAGAACAAACCGACATGTAGACGACGTAAGAAGTCGTAGAGTTAGAGGTTAATCCAAGAGGAAACAAAGGTAGCCTTAGACCACAGTCAAAGTCCATAAAATTCAAGAATGAAAATGAACGATTTCTAAACTTAAAATGGTGAAGAGACCTACGGGTCAATAGCGTAAAGCGAGGGAACGGGTTACGATTCCCCGTGTAAAACGAGAACGGAAAAAGAATAAATTATGGGTTGTCAATTTCCTTGATAAGAGTAATTGACATAGTTAAAGAGAAAAACGTTAAACTAAAATTTAGTTTTAGTAAGAAATAACGTTTTAACAAATATGAATACTATGAGACGAATTCAGAAATGATTAATATCAAAGAATATGGGTCTTAATACCGATTGGTGCGAGACGATACCATTCGAAAAGAAGAAGTATGATAAAGAAAAGTTGAATTAAACTTAAACGTGACGTGACACGCTCACGGTCAAGAAAAGTAATATAGAAAATGATCACGTTGTAACGTGGGTTACGGAATAAGGAGTCATAAAGTCGGACAATGAGTTTGAAAGTAAACATGTATGTACATTAAATAAAGACATGAATAAAAGATGATCTACGAGATCATCATAACCTACGGGATTATAAGGAGTGTTAAGGTCTACGGGACCAAAAGACCCTTGGGTCACAAATAGAAAGGAACGAACTGTTGGGGTCTCACCTTAAAATGGTAAAAATGTAAAGAAAAAGACTACAATGCTAAGTAAAAGAACCTATGGGTCACTTGGACAAGGCATGGAAAACTGGTTACAATTCTCCTAGTAAAATAATAACGGTCAGGAATAAAAATTTAGAACAGAAATTCCTAGACACGAGAAAAAGACGTGAGACAAAGAGAGAGCGTAAACTAAAAATTTAGTTTTTAATCAAAAGCAATGTTTTAGCAAACATAAGTAGTATAAGGAGGTTTAGAAAATCTTAAACACACATAAGGCCGGAGGTGGCAAAATAGTATACCCGGGTAACGGGGTATGAAGTGATGCGACTAATTAGTCTAGCCGGTAAAAAAACTATTCAAAGTTAAGAAAATGTTATGGCAAATACAAAGCGCTTGTTAATATAAGACAAGCGCGGGATAAACCTGTTAGCAGACTGATGAGACTAAGTGGTCAAGTGACGACTCGGTCAATAAAGATAAAGGATATAAGCTGAAAGTAACGGCTCGCGAGGCCTTACACATGAAAGATGTACGCGTCAATATAAATGAAAACGTTAGATCGAAAAGAATGAATGAATGCCTTGAAAATGAAACTAAGTTCGTTTAGTCTAAACAAATGAGCTACGTAAATAAGGTTTCGGGGACAAAACCTCTTTAAGAGGGGTAGACTTGTAACATCCCGAAAACGGGTTTGGTAATCAAATCCCGTTAATACTAAAAGACGGGTAAAGTATCGTTAGTGGTAAAAGTAAACCGGTAAATATTAGGATTGAAATAAATAATCCTAATATTAATTAAAAAGCGAATAAGAGCTTTTAAGAAAATAAAATGGATTAAAGGCCCGAGTTAACGGGACTTAAAATAAACTGAGTCATAAATTCCCTGAACCCACTTAGATAACTAGGAATGTTTAACCTAGTTAACAAGTGGGAATATTGTTAGAAAGAATTAGGTTGTGCCTAACTTAATAACTAGCCAAAATGTGACAACCGTAAAAAATCCAAGTATCCGTACAATTTAACTAACCATGATTAGTGCTTAATGACTGTGCCGAATTACAATTAATTGCTTTCTGATTACTGCATCATACTTACATGTGCATCACATATTGCATAATGTCACATCATTATTACATGCAAACCATATTGACATAAATGATGCACAAAGCATAGTTAGCGGATAACTCAGAAAAATGCTTACGAAGTTCAGTACATAGACAGACAGTGTTTTGAGACCCAGTATGGGCCAGGGACTAAGTACTACACTAGTATGGTGTGTAGGGAAGTAAGGACCACAAAACTGCATTCCGAAGTGATAGTTTAAGTGTCGGGAAGTGACTAAAACCCACATAAAGTGCTGAATTCAGCATAAATCAGCAAAAATCAGCATTTTAACAAGCTAGTAACATGCAAAAATGTGACTAAATGGTCCTGAATGCTTTCCTAAGTGTCGGGAATTAAAAGTGTCACAAAAGGATACATAAAGAACACTAAAAGGTATAGTTTAGCACTTTAACGAACCAGGATAAAACCGAACAACCGGACACTACCCGAAACACCAAAATTACACTAGAAGCATTGTTTTAATGTTTCCAAGCTAGTTATGGGCCCCGGACACCCTAACGCACTATATAACACATAATATGCTTAACACCTAACTAAGACCTTTAGATTTCAACTAATATCCCTAGCTTACCATCACAACCCAACCAAGACCCCCCTTGTTGTGGACGGTCACAAGGTGGCCCCACACCTTGATTTCATTTGATCTTACTTGATTTGTTTAGAGATCTTGCTTTGTACTATTGAAACATATTATCCAATGGATTAACCCTAAACATGGTTATAAGATGATCATGAGCTCTTATCTTTCACACACTTCACATACCTCCATCTTTCTCCTCTCCCTCTCTTGGCTCTCGGCCGAGAATCACCACACCACCACCACCATTGTCAAGTTTTCTTCTTACAATCTCAAGTGATCCAAAGGTGTTAGAAGCTAAGATAAGAAGCTTGGAGCTTTTGGATCTTCAAGGACCTCTTTCATTTGCTATTATCCATCACATTCATCGTCTTCATCTTCAAGAGTTCATCCCTAGCCTTGAGCTAGTAGTAAGATCTTCTACATACCATTTTACATCTTATTTAGTTGGTTAAAATATGACGTATGTTACAAATCATGAAGAACACTAATGAACAAAAAGATGAACCTTCACATAAAGCTTAAAACCATAAGAATACATATTGTTTAGTGTTGTATTGCTTCTTGATGATTGATTATTTGTGTTTATGATGTTAGACATCATATGAAACCTACTAGATTGTGATTAAACACATGATCTAGTAAGTTAAGATGATGATCTTGTGAAAGACCAAGATGATCATACTTTGTGTATACATGAGCTTGAATAATAAAATTTGTTTTCATATGTGATGATGATTTAAACACAATACAAGTCTTGTAAGAGGATGATTTCCAAGATAGTTTTCTCAAGAAACTAAGTTAAGTAACAAGATTTATACAAACTTGGTTCTTACATAAACCAAACTTGTTTTTAAGGGCTAAACAAGTGTAGAAACACTTGTGTAACAAAAAGATTACATAAAGAATCATTTTTAGAAAATGTGTTTGGAAGTTGTAAACACCCAACTTCTTTACAAATGAAGTTTTTAAATAAATAACCATATGTTTAAGGGTAACTAGGCTTCCTAAAAACACTAGTAAGTTACTACAAGTTTTTATAAAAGATCAAGTTCATGTTGTTATATAAATTGCATGATTTTGGCACTTGGTAAGTGTTGATTGAATTGTTGATTGTTGAGATGATTTTAAAAAGAAAATGATATACTTTGATAGCATGGACACCTCCATTTTTAGGGGAAACTATGGCAAAATTTTCTAAAAATATAAACACTTAGAAAAATATTTTCAAATAAATATTTACAAGTATATTTTAACCATGAGTTTCCATATAAACCTTGCCATAATTTTTGTTACAAAAATACAAATATTGGAGGTTGGGTTTTTATAAATAAAAATGGATTAATATATATATATATATTTAGAATATATATACATTAAAGACATAATGTGAGTGGTTATTTGTATAAGTTATATTATTTTAGGACTTAAAATAATATAACACATTAAAACACCAAGAAATTACAATCCAAAATAATACCAAAAATCCCAAGGAATAAATATATAAGTTACACGCATAATATTATGAAACCGAACGCAAGAATGTAACTTACAAAATATTCCGGAAAATACATTTATAAATATATTTTTGGTAAATAATATTTTGGATATAAGAAATGAAAACATGATTTTTATGAATATCACAAAGTTATATTGTATTTTTGACAAGAGGGAAACATATATTTTGGCGATTAAAAATATATATGTTTTCTTGGAATTACTAGAAAAATACAATATTTTTGGGAAAATGTATATTTTCTTGGATAAAACTTGAAATACATTACTTTTGGATAGAAATAAGTTTATATATATTTTCTAAAGTGAGACTTGAAAGTATAATAATTTGGAACTACAAATAGTTTTGCCAAAAGAAAAATTATGAATAATTTTTCTAAGTAATATTCCTTAAAATATATATATTTTGGAAATATATAATGGATACTTATTCCGGAATAATTAATTAGAAATTAAGTATAAGAATACTTAACAAATACAAAAATACGAATATACGTGTATAAAATACCCCCATCATTGGGAAGGAAATATAAGTATAAATACTTGAGAAGTATTATTACAAAAATATTGTTTAACAATTATTCCAAAATTTACAAATATAATTTAAGTTGAAATACTAATTATTTTGACTATAATTTTATAAAATGGAATGATATCAGAAACGTAACTCAAAAAAATTAATTCCAAGTCAAGGCACGGCCCGTTCGTCTAATAGACCCTAACATATTGTAGGTAGTCGTGTTTGCTGAAGGGATTTGAGTTACGAGTACAGAAGACACAAGACAATGAGTTCATGTCCCCCTTTTCTTTAAATTGTTTTGTTTATTAATTTCGGGGGTGAAATACATGTTACAAAAGGATTACATACAAATACAATTGGTATGGTTAGCCTAGGAAAGTACAGTAGATCATGTGAATGGGTAGGCGCATACTTGAGACCATTAATCCTCGTATAAGGACCGAGGGGCATGAGTGATAGATCTATTTGGGTGTAGCGAGCCCACACCCATGAGGACCAGGGTGGCCCATAGGGTGACTATGTCTTACAGCCGGAATCCCGGTACAAATTTGCTAGGTTTGAGCCTTCCTACGCCGTCACACATACCAGTGGCCTTGCAAACCAGTGGTGATCTGTTTCCTTATTTGCTTTCATACCGGGATTTACAAACATACATACACTGTTTACAAAGGTTTTATACATACATATACACAAACACATGAACTCGCTCAACTTTTGTTGATGTTTTCAAATTACATGTATTTCAGGGAATTAAGTGGATCTGGCTGGTGTTTGCATGTATCAAGCTGCGTCATGAATAAAAAGATGTCATCCGAAGTCATGAGGGTTTAGGAGATGTATCTTAATCCTGGACGAGATACATGGTTCAAAACTCGGTTTTATTTAAGGTCTTTTGTTGAGTCTTCGTGAACTCTCTTTAAAACATGTTGTGGTTGTAACTTAAATTTGGAGTCTACGTTTCAGAATTTATGTTCATAATTCAGTCTAAGAGACTGGGAGGTTCAGTCTGAGAGACTGGGAAGTTCAGTTTGAGAAACTGGGAGGTTTAGTCTGAGAGACTAGGTAGTTCAGTCTGAGAGGCTGGGTAGGATAGTCTGGGAAGACTAGGATGAATACATGCTTACCTTGTTAGTACTTACATGCTTATTTGATGATTGTTGATGTATGTGCATATGTTGTGATTGTTTTGTTACAGACACCATGTCCTCATCTGAGAGTGGACTGTCAGATACTGTCGACCATATGGCCATTGTTTCGGACGATGAGATTGTCCCAGACCCTGAGATTTTACCTCTGACACTGAGAGTAACGATGACGATGATTTCCAGCCTTTTGCATTACCTGACTTTGGTGACGATATACCGCATGCAGATGGTTTACCCGACGAGGATCCTTTTCTTGTTCCTATTCCTGACCAGGACCATCTCATCCTCGGACATCCCGACGATGAGCATGTCGTGGTTCCGATCCTCGCCCCTTTTCCTCTTGCGGCTTTTCCTTTCGAGGATTTGCCTTTCGATGAGCTGTCAGATGATGATGTTGATCTTTTCATTGATGATCCCCCTGATGTTGCTCAGGGAGATGGAGTTCCAGCTGATGATGTCATTGTTATTCCACTTGTTGAGATTCCTATTGTTGAGATTTCATCTGATCATTCTGGTCCGGATTCTTTCGAGTCTTTGTCATCCACTACTTTGCATGCATTGGGATTGCAGCGTTACCCCACTGATTCTGATTCTGACACAGCCCTGCCTGTTGCACCTGTTATTCCACATGACTTTGATCATGACATTGAGCCTGAGCATGAGATTGACTTTGTTCCCGACGATCAGCCTTTTGATGCACCCGCTAATCTCAAGCCGATACCCGCTGACCCTGAGCCTATACTTGCACCCAAACCTATACCTGCTCCTGATCCTCTACCTGATCATGACCCTGTACCTGTTGACATACCTGTTGTTGCGCCGCTTGTACCTGATCCGATCCCTGCAGCCGCTGACCATGCTGCTTTTGCTGATCAGATAGACCCCCGTTACGCGTTCACCAGCAATGGGTGGATAGAAGACGATGATGATATGCCCCCTTTTGTTGAGCCTGTTACTCCCCCACCTGCACCTACACATGCACCTGTTGACGTTGCCCCGTTTCACCCTCATGTGTCTGATATACACCGCACCGACCTGCCGATTACATTCTTACAGGATATCCCTCCACCCCGTCTAGGGGAAGCTCCGCCCAGCCAGCAGCCTGGCCATGTTCCACACGGGTCAGCCACATTTCCTTTCATGCCACAGTACACACCTGCTACTCATTTTTCTTATGCACCGTCAGGCGAGCCACTCATATGGTTTCCGCCGAACACTATGACAGTTTCTGATCCATACCATCCCTCCCACTTTATTGGCTACACGAGGGATGAGCTACTCCTGTCCTTGCAGCTTCAGCAGGAGATTTTGTGTCGTAGAGTCATGGAGCTAGAGAGGATTCCACGTCCTCCACCTTGTACATGTCAGTCACCTTTTGCGACTCCACCTGCTCCACTCCTGCCTTATCCAGATTTTGACGTCCGATTTCTTACCATGGAGCAGCAGATTAGTTATCTGTTGCGTCGCGTTCATGCTCTTGAGGAGGAGTTAGCGCACGTACGCAGTTTGCTTTTCGTTCCTCCACCATCAGCATAGCCGTTTTTTTTATGCAGGTAGCTTACTTTTGATGAGAGTGTCGCTATTGAGCCCAGCTTGCACAGCCTTTTGAAGACCACTTTTTGATTTTATGAATGTTGTAGTTTGATGGATATTTTGGACAAGGGTAGGGTAACCCTATAGTCCCTTTTGATGTGATATGATACATTTGTAGAACATGTAAAACTGTATTTGTGGTCGATGATATATGAAAGCTCAATCGCAACATTCTCATTATATACATTGTTGAATTACTTGTTTATGTTATGATTGAGATGTCATGTGTTTACTTGCGTTGAAAAATGTTATTACATACACGTACTACATACTTATATGCATAAGACCTGACCTATACAATCTTCTTTAGAAGATGCCTCCTCGAAGAGACAACTAGTTGCCCACAACATAGGCTGAGCTACAGCCCTGTCTGTTGCACCTCGGGAATTAACCCACCTCTTGGTAATGTTTAAGTCACTAAAAGACACATTACATTACATTTGGATATTTTTTATGTGCGTTCGCTAATGCTCTCTGTGAATGATGTTGCTTGTACAGGCTGTACCTATAAGCAGTTCCTAGACTGTAAGCCTCTGAATTTCGACGGCACCGGGGGTGCTGTAGCTTTTGTTAGATGGACGGAGAAAACTGATTCTGTGCTAAGAATGGGCAAGTGTGCGCCGGAGCACCAGGTCACCTACATCTCTGGATGGTTCTTAGACGGAGCGCTTTCATGGTGGAATCTCCAAGTTCAGACATTAGGAGAAGAGGCTGCATATGCCATGACATGGGATGAAATAAAGGAACTCATGCGCAAGAAATACTGTTCAAGGGCCGAGATCCAGAAATTGGAAACTGAATTCTGGAACCTCAAGATGGATGGTCCGAAGATTGCTAAATACGTGCAGAGATTTCACGACCTATCTCGCGTCGTTCCTTACATGGTTGATCCGGAATTCAAGCGCATTGAATGTTTTATTTGGGGATTGGAACCCCAAATCATGAGCATGGTAACGACATCAAAGCCTGCAATGATCACTGAGGCTATTGATCTGAGTGTGGCATTAACTGAAGAAGCAATCAGGTTGAACAAGTTCTCGATTTCTGACCAAAAGAAGAAGGAGACTCACGTTGAGTCATCAAGTGAGAACAAAAGGAAGTTCTCAAATTTTAAGAAAGGTACCAACAGTGCTAACAAGAAGAAGGAAGCAAACCCACCAGCCGAGGTTAAGACTGGTGAAACCACATCTGGTGTTGAAAACAAAGGAAAAGGGTATATGGGCACCTTGCCCAAATGTGATGCGTGTCAGTTGCATCACACTGGACGATGCCGAGCTGGAAGGTGTGAGACATGCGGAAAAATTGGCCATGCCAAGGAAACATGCTGGTATGGTGCCGATCGTGGTAATGGTGGCCAGAGAGGTTATGGCAGCGGAAATGGAAACGGTAACCGTGGTAGAAGTGGGTATGGAAACCACAACCAAGGAGGAAATGGCGGGAATGGTAATCGTGGTAATTTTGGAAATCAAGCTGGAAGTGGAAACCGCAACCAAAACAACAACCAGGGTGGTAATGTAAATGGAAATGGTCGGGGACCAGGTTGCTTTAATTGTGGAGATGTGGGGCATTTCAAGAGAAAATGCCCAAAGATTAACCAAGCTCAGGGAAGGGTTTTCAACATCGGAGCTAGGGAAGCTCGCCAAGATCTGAACGTAGTCACGGGTACGTTCCCTATCAACCAACACTTTGCATCTGTACTGTTTGATACTGGTGCCGATTATAGTTTTGTATCCCTAGAATTTAAGAATATACTTGGGTTGGTAGCTAGTAAGCTAGATATTCCATACTTGATAGAGCTAGCTAATGGAAAGCTAGTAGAAGCAAATGAAGTCATTAGAGGTTGCGTAATAGAGCTTGGGGAACATGAGTTTACGCTTGATTTCTGCCAGTCGAGTTGGGAAGCTTTGACGTGGTAGTTGGAATGGATTGGTTGTCAAGGAACCGAGTAGAGATCATATGTCACGAGAAGATCATTCGCGTTCCGGTGGCGAATGGAGAAACGATTATGGTGCATGGAGAGAAATTTGATACGCCTCTAAGGATCATCAGTTGCTTGAAAGCTCGAAAGTGTTTATAGAAAGGATGTGTTGCCTTCTTGGCACACGTCATGGACAAGGAAGCCGCTGAGTCGAAGTTGGAAGATATTCCAGTTGTGAAGGAATATCCTGAAGTCTTCCCCGAAGACTTGCCAGGATTGCCGCCGCAAAGACAAGTCGAGTTTCACATTGACTTAGTTCCAGGCGCTGCGCCTGTAGCTAAGGAACCTTATCGACTTGCACCCTCATAAATGCAAGAGTTGTCGACACAACTTCAGGAGCTTTTGGACAAGGGATTCATCAGACCAAGCTTCTCGCCTTGGGGAGCTCCAGTATTGTTTGTCAAGAAGAAAGACGGTAGTTTCCGCATGTGTATCGACTACCGAGAGCTAAACAAGTTGACCATTAAGAATCAGTATCCTTTGCCAAGGATTGATGACCTGTTTGATCAACTACAAGGTTCAAGTTTCTACTCCAAGATCGATCTTCGATCAGGCTATCACCAGTTGAGAATTCAAGAGGAGAGTATTCCAAAGACGGCCTTTAGAACTCGATATGGACACTACGAGTTCCTGGTTATGCCGTTTGGTTTGACAAACGCGCCAGCAGCGTTTATGGATTTGATGAATAGAGTCTGCAAGCCATATCTCAATAAATTTGTGATTGTGTTTATCGATGATATTTTGATTTATTCAAAGATGAAGGAAGAACATGAGCAACATGTAAGAGCTATTTTAGAGCTGCTTAAGAAAGAAGAATTATACGCAAAGTTCTCTAAGTGCGAGTTCTGGTTGCGTGAGGTTCAGTTCCTCGGTCACATGGTGAACGAAGATGGAATTCATGTGGATCCCGCAAAGATCGAGGCGATCAAGAATTGGGAGACTCCGAAGACGCCGACAGAGATTCGTCAGTTCCTAGGTTTGGCAGGGTATTACCGCAGATTTATTGAGGATTTTTCGAAAATCGCTCAACATTTGACCTCCCTTACTCAGAAGGATAAGAAGTACGAATGGGGAGATAAACAAGAAGAAGCTTTTCAGTTGCTGAAGAACAAGCTTTGCGATGCACCAATTTTGTCCCAACCCGAAGGCACCGACGACTTCGTGGTATATTGTGACGCCTCGCGTCAAGGTTTGGGCTGCGTGCTGATGCAGGGACATAAGGTTATAGCTTATGCTTCGCGCCAGCTGAAGGTTCACGAGAAAAATTACACTACATATGATTTGGAATTAGGCGCAGTAGTTTTTGAATTAAAGATTTGGCGACATTAATTGTACGGCACCCGATGCACGATCTTTACTGATCACAAGAGTTTACAGCATATATTTGATCAGAAGGAGCTTAACATGAGACAACGATTATGATTGTGAAATCAAGTACCACCCAGGAAAGGCGAATGTAGTAGCAGACGCCTTGAGTCGGAAAGAAAGAATCAAGCCCATAAGGGTTAGGGCTTTGGAAATGATTATACAAACGGACCTCTCATTGCGCATTCATTCGGTGCAGAAAGAAGCTCTTAAGGAGAAGAATCTTGAGGATGAATATCTCCGTGGGATGGAGAAACAGTTAGTACCCAACAAGGAAGGAACATTGTGTTTCATGGGAAGAATTTGGGTTCCCCTCTTTGGTGGTCTTAGAGACGTTATATTCGATGAAGCTCACAAGTCAAGGTACTCGATCCATCCCGGAGCAGATAAGATGTACCAGGACTTGAAGGATTTCTATTGGTGGCCGAGATTGAAAGGTGATGTTGCAACGTATGTTGGCAAATATTTGACTTGTGCCAAGGTAAAGGCTGAATATCAGAAGCCTTCAGGTCTTCTGCAGCGACCTGAAGTACCCATATGGAAATGGGAGCAGATTTCAATGGATTTTATAACAAAGTTACCAAAGACACCCAGAGGTCATGACACGATTTGGGTAATCATAGACCGTCTGACCAAATCTGCACACTTTTTGGCGATCAAGGAAAATAATAACACTAGCAAGCTTGCTGAGCTGTACCTCAGAGAGATAGTTGCACGACATGGAGTGCCTCTCTCGATTATTTCTGATAGAGACGGAAGATTTGTGTCAAGGATTTGGAAATCCTTCCAAGAAGAGTTTGGTTCTCAACTGAATTTGAGTACTGCATTTCATCCGCAGACAGATGGCCAGAGCGAACGAACGATTCAAACGCTAGAAGATATGTTGCGAGCTTGCGTAATGGACTTGGGTGGCAGTTGGGACACTCACCTACCTTTGGTAAAGTTCTCATATAACAACAGCTACCATGCGAGCATTCAAGCTGCACCATTTGAAGCTCTCTACGGACGCCAGTGTCGATCACCGTTATGCAGGGCAGATGCGGGTGATAGACAGCTTGTCGGTCCTGAATTGGTTCAAGAGACAACAGACAAGATTATGCAGATCCGAGAGCGCATTAAGGCGGCTGGTGATCGAAAAAAGAGCTATGCAGACCAAAGAAGGAAACCTTTGGAGTTTGAAGTGGGAGACATGGTTTTACTAAAAGTCTCACCTTGGAAAGGGGTAGCACGCTTCGGGAAGCGTGGAAAGTTGAACCTGTGATACATTGGACCGTTCAAAATCCTGGAGAGGATTGGTCTTGTAGCTTACAAGTTGGATCTACCCGTAGAACTAAATGGCGTTCATGATACATTTCATGTATCTAATCTGAAAAAGAGTCCAACTCAAGAAACAGTTGTCATTCCTGCCGATGAGATTCACATTGACGACACGCTCCACTTTACCGAAGAACCTGTTGAGGTTACTGATTGGAAGGTTAACAAGATGCGTATGAGTAGTGTTAAACTCGTCAAGGTTCGATGGAACGCGCGACACGGCCCAGAGTACACTTGGGAGCGTGAGGATCGCATGAAAGCAAAATACCCCCACTTGTTCCCCAACTCCCCAGCAGCTAGTAGCAGAGCTAAAATTTCGGGACGAAATTTTCTTAACAGGGGGAGAATGTGACAACTGTCAAAAATCCAGGTATCCGTACAATTTAATTATCCATGATTAGTGCTTAATGACAGTACTGAATTACAATTAATTGCTTTCTGATTACTGCATCATACTTACATGTGCATCACATATTGCATAATGTCACATCATTATTACATGCAAACCATATTGACATAAATGATGCACAAAGCACAGTTAGCACAGTTAGCGGATAACTCAGAAAAATGCTGACGAAGTTCAGTACATAGACAGACAGTGTTTTGAGACCCAGTATGGGCCAGGGACTAAGTACTTCACTAGTATGGTGTGTAGGGAAGTAAGGACCACAAAACTGCATTCCTAAGTGATAGTTTAAGTGCAGGGAAGTGACTAAAACCCACATAAAGTGCTGAATTCAGCATAAATCAGCAAAAATCAGCATTTTAACTAGCTAGTAACATGCAAAAATGTGACTAAATGGTCCTGAATGCTTTCCTAAGTGTCGGGAATTAAAAGTGTCACAAAAGGATACATAAAGAACACTAAACGGTATAGTTTAGCACTTTAACGAACCAGGATACAACCGAACAACCGGACACTACCCGAAACACCAAAATTACACTAGAAGCATTGTTTTAATGTTTCCAAGCTAGTTATGGGCCTCAAACACCCTAACGCACTATATAACACATAATATGCTTAACACCTAACTTAGACCTTTAGATTTCAACTAATATCCCTAGCTTACCATCACAACCCAACCAAGACCCCCCCTTGTTGTGGACGGTCACAAGGTGGCCCCACACCTTGATTTCATTTGATCTTACTTGCTTTGTTTAGAGATCTTGCTTTGTACTATTGAAACATATTATCCAATGGATTAACCCTAAACATGGTTATAAGATGATCATGAGCTTTTATCTTTCACACACTTCACACACCTCCATCTTTCTCCTCTCCCTCTCTTGGCTCTTGGCCGAGAATCACCACACTACCACCACCATTGTCAAGTTTTCTTCATACAGTCTCAAGTGATCCAAAGATTTTAGAAGCTAAGATAAGAAGCTTGGAGCTTGTGGATCTTCAAGGACCTCTTTCATTTGCTATTATCCATCACATTCATCGTCTTCATCTTCAAGAGTTCATCCCTAGCCTAGAGCTAGTAGTAAGATCTTCTACATACCATTTTACATCTTATTTAGTTGGTTAAAAGATGATGTCTGTTACAAATCATGAAGAACACTAATGAACAAAAAGATGAACCTTCACATAAAGCTTAAAACCATAAGAATACATATTGTTTAATGTTGTATTGCTTCTTGATGATTGATTATTTGTGTTTATGATGTTAGACATCATATGAAACCACTAGATTGTGATTAAACACATGATCTAGTAAGTTAAGATGGTGATCTTGTGAAAGACCAAGATGATCATACTTTGTGTATACATGAACTTGAATAATAAAATTTGTTTTCATATGTGATGATGATTTAAACACAATACAAGTCTTGTAAGAGGATGATTTCCAAGATAGTTTTCTCAAGAAACTAAGTTAACTAACAAGATTTATACAAACTTGGTTCTTACATAAACCAAACTTGTTTTTAAGGGCTAAACAAGTGTAGAAACACTTGTGTAACAAAAAGATTACATAAAGAAGCATTTTTAGAAAATGTGTTTGGAAGTTGTAAACACCCAACTTCTTTACAAATGAAGTTTTTAAATAAATCAACATATTTTTAAGGGTAACTAGGCTTACTAAAAACACTAGTAAGTTACTACAAGTTTTTATAAAAGTTCAAGTTCATGTTGTGATATAAATTGCATGATTTTGGCACTTGGTAAGTGTTGATTGAATTGTTGATTGTTGAGATGATTTTAAAAAGAAAATGATATGCTTTGATAGCATGAACACCTCCATTTTTAGGGGAAACTATGGCAAAATTTTCTAAAAATATAAACACTTAGAATAATATTTTCAAATAAATATTTACAAGTATATTTTAACCATGAGTTTCCATATAAACCTTGCCATAATTTTTGTTACAAAAATACAAATATTGGAGGTTGGGTTTTTATAAATAAAAATGGATAACTATATATATTTGGAATATATATACATTAAAGGCATAATGTGTGTGGTTATTTGTATACTTTGTGTAATAGTTATATTATTTTAGGAATTAAAATAATATAACACATTAAAACACCAAGAAATTACAATCCAAAATAATACCAAACATCCCAAGGAATAAATATATAAGTTACACGCATAATATTATGAAGCCGAACGCAAGAATTTAACTTACAAAATATTCCGGAAAATACATTTATAAATATATTTTTGGTAAATAATATTTTGGATACAAGAAATGAAAACATGATTTTTATGAATATCACAAAGTTATATTGTATTTTTGACAATAGGGAAACATATATTTTGGCGATTAAAAATATATATGTTTTCTTGGAAATACTAGAAAATATAATATTTTTGGGAAAAATGTATATTTTCTTGGATAAAACTTGAAATACATTACTTTTGGATAGAAATAAGTTTATATATATTTTCTAAAGTGAGACTTGAAAGTATAATAATTTGGAACTACAAATAGTTTTGCCAAAAGAAAAATTATGAATAATTTTTCTAAGTAATATTCCTTAAAATATATATATTTTGGAAATATATATTGGATACTTATTCCGGAATAATTAATTAGAAATTAAGTATAAGAATACTTAACAAATACAAAAATACGAATATACATGTATAAAATACCCCCATCCTTGGGAAGGAAATATAAGTATAAATACTTGAGAAGTATTATTACAAAAATATTGTTTAACAATTATTCCAAAATTTACAAATATAATTTAAGTTGAAATACTAATTATTTTGACTATAATTTTATAAAATGGAATGATATCAGAAACGTAACTCAAAAACGTTAATTCCAAGTCAAGGCACGGCCCGTTCGTCTAATAGACCCTAGCACATTGTAGGTAGTCGTGTTTGCTGAAGGGATTTGAGTTACGAGTACTGAAGATGCAAGACAGTGAGTTCATGTCCCCCTTTTCTTTAAACTGTTTTGTTTATTAATTCCGGGGGTGAAATACATGTTACAAAAGGATTACATACAAATACAATTGGTATGGTTAGCCTAGGAAAGTACAGTAGATCATGTGAATGGGTAGGCGCATACTTGAGACCATTAATCCTCGTATAAGGACCGAGGGGCATGAGTGATAGATCTATTTGGGTGTAGCGAGCCCACACCCATGAGGACCAGGGTGGCCCATAGGGTGACTATGTCTTACAGCCGGAAGCCCGGTACAAATTTGCTAGGTTTGAGCCTTCCTACGCCGTCACACATACCAGTGGCCTTGCAAACCAGTGGTGATCTGTTTCCTTGTTTGCTTTCATACTGGGATTTACAAACATACATACACTGTTTACAAAGGTTTTATACATACATATACACAAACACATGAACTCGCTCAACTTTTGTTGATGTTTTCAAATTACATGTATTTCAGGGAATTAAGTGGATCTGGCGGGTGTTTGCATGTCTCAAGCTGCGTCATGAATAAAAAGATGTCATCCGAAGTCATGAGGGTTTAGGAGATGTATCTTAATCCTGGACGAGATACATGGTTCTAAACTCGGTTTTATTTAAGGTCTTTTGTTGAGTCTTCGTGAACTCTCTTTAAAACATGTTGTGGTTGTAACTTAAATTTGGAGTCTACGTTTCAGACAATTATGTTGTGTTATTTTTCAAACTTAATTTAAAGATGAACATCTTATGGTCTAATCATATATTAATTGTTATGATTGAATGCTATGGTATTAAGAAAGTCACACCATAATCACGCTTCCGCAAAAGTCAGTGTGTGACACAAAACACGAGGGACTAAAGTGGATAACTTGGAAGTTGGTTTATTTAAAAGAAAAACAAAACACAACACACACACTCAAGTGTGTGTGCGTGATCGACCAGAGGAGAAGGCTCTAGAGCCAAAATCCTAACTTCCAACAAATCAATCCAATTGAAGGGCCAAACGAAGCTCAAATTCACAACCAGACGTGAATTAATGATCACCCGAACTAGGGGATCATAAGGTATGTAAAAATTTGATGATTCGTGAAGTTGTAAAATTTGAGTAATCATCATAATCATGAATTATGTGTGGATTAGAGAAGCTATGGCTAAATTAGTGATGAATACATGCTTAGGAACTAAACCCTAAGTGAAAATCACGCATATGATGCTATGACTTGAATGATTTGATGATTGCCCATATGTGTGTGTTAAGTGGGTTTTATATTATTGTAATGAACATATGATTATGTATGTTAAATTGTGAAAAAACTGATGTTATGATGTAAGATAGTGATAATGTTCATGAATACTAGACTAAGGGCTTGATTTTGATAATATAAACTTGGTTAAAAGCTAGTAATGAACTAGACAAAAGTAGTATAACAATCTTGCCCGTAAGGTGTTTGTTAAAATGCCTAAATGAATGTTCATATGTTATAGTTCTAATCATGATGTCGATTTAATTTAAATGGTGTAGGTCATATGAATAACGGTAGTTAACTTTTAGAAAGTTAAACTAACCAATGATGAAGTCGAATAGTAGTTTCGACATAAAATCCGTAAGATGGAATAGTCGTAAGTAATGATGACTAATCTAACCGTCTTACGAATTATGATGATAGTTTGATGCTTGACAAGCTAGGTGGACGCTTGGAAAGGAAGCGGGTCAAACGAATCAAGTGTGAAGAAGAAAAGCGTAAACCGGAAGAGGGGTAAGTGAAACTTACACATTTTTGTGGAATACGTATCTATTCTATATGTTATAAATACAATAGAGATAATATTCGAAATATGGTTTCCGACGTGAAGTGATACGGGTCGGAACCCAAAAACAAATGTTAAAAACCATAGTAATGCTAAAACGGGGTGGAACGGTAAATTAGTCACGAAAAGACTAAGATAAAATGAGCTTTCGAACGGCTACTTTATAAGTAAGCCTAAACGAATAAAAAGAGTAAAATGGATCAAATGGTAATATTGATACCATTTGACAATTAACGTCTAAAAAGTGTATGTCGAGTCTTGTGCTCGCAAGAATAAACGGCTTGTGAATTAGCGATGCTATGGAATAGCAAATAAATGAAGACAAGGTATTGAAACGGGTCAATAAGATGACCCGAGCCAGGTACGCATAAATATGTTGTTAGTTAAGCATGCGATTTTGGTCAAATAAGTAGTAAAGGTCCTTCGTCGTAAAAGAGGGACTAAAACTGACCAAAACGCCCTTGATGGGTAAATCGGATAAACGACCCCTAAGAGTCATTTAGAAACTTGTATTATGATAAGGTAAAGTTAGTTAAGTGTTGAAGCATAAGCATAAATCCTTTCCGGATCAAAAGCCTCAAAATAGCTTCTTGTCGTAAAATAACAACCGAAAGGGGGTAAATTCAGAATAAACAATTGATATTCATTACCCACCATAAGGATAGTTGTGTTGTAAGTTCATTTGACAAGTAATATGAAAATATAATGCTAGAAATGAATGAGCGGGTGATGTGTGCAAAATGCAACATATAAATTACATCAAATGTGGCATAAAACTAACCCTTTTTTAGTACTAATGTTGGAAAAAGTGTGTTTTTGTCTTCCTTTTTGTATTTTTAGGGTTAAATGAGCTTAAAGGAACAAAAGAAGCAAAAATACAGCCAAATCTAACAATAATACAAGAAAAGGAATAAATGTGGCATGCCCGACCCCTCGACATTATCTTCCCAAGCAAAAGCAAGACATCAGAAGGCTGAACACGCCCCGTGCTCAATGAACAAGGGGGCGTGCTCAACTGTCTGCAGAAAAGACAAAGCTGTAGAAGCTTCTATTTCCCAACACGGGGGCGTGGCCAGCGGACACGGGGCCGTGGTCAACGCTAAGATTCGCAGAATCTAGGCAAATCTTGATAGTACAGATACGCTTCTGCACACGGGGTCGTGCCCAGCGGACACGGGGGTGTGGTCAACTAATGCAGACAAACTTCATTTAATGAAGAAAGAGAAGATGGGTGGACACGAGGCCGTGTCCAATGGACACGGGGCCGTGTCCGGGCTTCTGTGCACGCTATAAATAGGGGTGCTTGGCTCACTTGCAAACCATCCCTTGGCAAACCACCTCTCTCACACTTCACCCACCCACCACCACCTTCACAACCCACATCTACCACCATCATCCATCATAGAGTGTGTGAGTAGTCTCGGGATCCAAGATTGATCGTAAGAGTTCTTGACAATCAAAGGCCATGTTTGCTTAAGTCTCTTACATCACTTGGTGAAGACAAGCATTTAGTGTAATACTTTTTATTTTTAATCTTTTCGCACTTTTTATTTGGTTATGTATTAATAACTTTAATAACTAGTTTCTTATGTTGAAGGTGAATCTTCCTTATCATTTGTTCGTGGTGTCTTGGCATTATTTTACTGTCTATATAAAATAAAAGATTTTCACCATTCATATCTCCACGGTCTATATGGAGATATGTTGGCTACCTGGTTGGGGGTTAAGGGAATGGTTTGGTAAGCGTCTTGCCTTGTTCAGTGTATAGATCCTGCAAGGACCTGGGTCAAGTTTAGTAGGACCTCCTTCAATACCCACTGGTATTGGATGGCGGGGGTCCGAACTCCTTGACCCCCTCATATGTAAACTACTATTAATACTTTAACCCGGCTATTTAGGATTGTATCCCTGCTGACTCAAACTACTTAGCCGAGGGTAACGTCACCTTCAAAAAAAGGGGCCTACCACATTATGCATTAATTACTTAATTAATTATCTTTCAATAATCCAACCCTTTAGGATTGTATCCTTGCTGACTCAAACTACTGGGTTGAGAGTAACGTCACCTTCAAAAGAGGGGCCTACTACTATAACTAAGATAATCTCTTAAAAAGTGGAAAAGTGCGAAAATAATCAAAGGTTAAACTAAAGGCGAGTCGGATCCAAGGGATTCATCTTGTCTATCTGTTTTTATTTTTATTTTCAGCATTTTTTGTTAGTTTTATTTTCTTGTTTTAAAATCTTTTTCTAAATTTTTGATTTGATTAGACGTTGAGGATAAACCGGTACTAAAAGCTCTTGTGTCCTTGGACGACCTCGGTATCTTACCAACACTATACTACGCTCACGATGGGTGCACTTGCCCATATGTGTGTTTAGTGTTAGTAAATATCGTGTTTTATAAATTTAAAACTTGGCTAAAGTGTTAAAAAAGACTTAAAATATACATAAAAACTATATAACACTCACGCACATCAGCGGGGTTGGTGCGTAAAAGCGCTTAAATACCCTTAACGGGTCAAAATAAGCACATAATTTTAGACGGGTTAATGATGCATAATAACCCGTGATTTAAATCTTGTGTCATAAGAAACAATTGAAATGGGATGTTCATAGGAATTTTGGAATAACAAACATGTTGGTTTAATGAACAATGAAACGGGTCAAAAGTGTTAAAAAGGGATTTCAGGTCGAGAGCTTGAAATCCGAATCTTGAAAGAAGTTGAATATCATGTTTTAACTCCCTAAGATGGGGAATTAAATTACAAACGCGTAGGAAAAAGAATCACGCGAATCGGATAAGTAGAACAAAAGTTATGGCTTTTGGAAGTTGAGTTTTGGTTAAAAACTCATAGCTGGGCATCTGCAGCAGCAAACAAGCAACTTTCTGTCAAAAATAGAGCGTGGCGTAGCGCAACGCCCCTTGGCGTACGGCGACGCCCCTAAATTCCGAAAATTGTTTGAATTTTGTTGTTTTGACTCATGAAACTAGTTTTAACATGTATTTAACTTATCAAAACTAATTTTAATGTTGGTTTTGAATTTAGGTGATCGAATTATGCATTTGGATAAAGATCAAGCTCGATGAAGAACCGAACATACGAGATTAAAGCTTCCGCACGTTGTTTCGTCGTCATTTTAAACGACGAATCCGTACATATTAAATTGTATTATTTTAAATTGTAAAAGTTTTAATTTACCCGTATTAATAAACAATGTGTGCATATAGTTACATATTTAATTTTCGTAATTTATACGAAAATCGTTATTTAATAGTAAGGGTGTTACAAGACATTACTTGTAGAGACGCCGACCATGGAGATCAAATATACACCGAACGTAGAAGAGAAAGTGGCTGAGGAGTTTGATAGCCGGCCCATGGAAAAGCTAGAAGTTGGATCGCCACCACAATTAAAAACACAGGAGAAGGCAAGAAGGAACTTGGATCGACAAAGTTTGAGGATACAAAGATGGTGGAAAAGGAAGTTCAAGGCAACACTAAAGTGCAGAGACAACCATCTTCCTCGTTACATGCATCGTATCAGGTTTCTTCTAGGTAAGTTTAAATTTTGGTGGTCTGACCCGTTTTAAAAGTTAAGCTTGTGTCTAATTGTGGTGGCGATCCAATTTAAGTGTGGGGAGGTTTTGTAGAGTTTGTTAAATTTATTTATTCGGTGGATTTTTGGTAGTTTGTAGAGTTTGTATATTGAGTCATTTATTTTGTACTATCATTTAGTGTCTAGTTAGTGAGTCGTTGAGTCAAAATTTTGAAAAATAAAAAAAAATAAAAACTTAAAAATCGAAAAAAAAATGAAAAAAATAGAAAATGTCTCTTGTTTTAGATGTTTTCAAAATAAAAACGGAAAATGATAGAAAAATCGAATTTGTTCGGGTTTCAAATAATAATAATATGAGAATAAAAAGTTAAGCTTGTGTCTAATTTGGGATGTGTGAGTAGGCCTGATCCGGTTTTTAGGTTCCTTTGATCTTAATATACTTAATTGTTAGTTTGCTAGTGGGTTCTCATCTAGGAAAAGTAGGGAAGGCGAAACCGCCAAAAATAGTATAAGGAATGCCGCTATAAGCTAAAATTGTTAGAATTTTTTATCAAAGAAAAAAAAGAATGCAATAAACGAGCTAGACCGAATAAATGACAAGGCCTATGTAATCTTTGTTGGGGATGGTGACTCTGACTTAGAATGCCTCTGGGATGGGATTGTTAAAAAGAAAAATGCAAAATTATTGATGCCTACGTTGTCGCTCTCAGGGATGGTGACTCTGGTTGAGACAGCCTCTGGGTTAGGCATGCATAGTCTAAAAGCTCAAAAGAAAAAAAAAAGAGATGAAAAGTTTGATGTTAAATTCTTTTGATTTTGGTATAAAACGGTTAGAAAATAGTCCAGTGACTATTCCTTTTGTTCTATAAGTTTGAGGCGGGATTAGGTGAAACGGCAGATTCTAGTGTGAGACCTTAAGTAAATTAACCGAACTTGAACTTAAATTACATGTAAAAGGCCTGGAACTGGCTTTGGGTTTAAGAGGACAAGTATACTTGCAATCGCGGTTAACTCAGGTTTTAATTTTAATAAGTAATCTAGATTTTTAAACCCGAATATTTCTGATTCTGATTCCGTTTGCATAAGTCTTTTTCAGGGCCGAAAAAGGTTTAAGCGTGGGGATATTTGATGTGCTCTAAAATATACATTTTATATAAATATTCCTACACTTTTGAATAAGTTCAAGTTGTTTTTATACATTTTACTTAAAAATTAATGGTTGGTTAATTAAACCAGTTGGATGTAATTAATTAGTCGTTTAATTAATTAAAAGATAAAAAAAAAGAACCTTACGAGTTAAATTGAAAGAATGGAATTAATGTTGCAATAAATTATCAATTTAATCCTTAGTAGCATTGTGTAGGTCTTGAATTAATTACATTTATCTTGCACACCACATTCTAGATTGAAATGTCAGGAAGGATGGCAAAGTGGGCAGTCAAGCTTAGTTCTTATGATATCAGATATGAACCAAGAACTGCCATCAAATCCCAAGCCTTAGCTGACTTTGTGGCTGATTTCAGTTGTGATCTACAAAGGGAAGCTGAATTGGAAGTTCAACAACTTGAAGAGACTAAGGATCCCTTGATACTCTTCACAAATGGGGCTTCAAATGTCAAAGGAACTGGACTAGGCATACTACAAAAATCGCCACAGGGGTACATAATACCTCACTCAATTGCTTGTGAGTTTCAAACTACTAATAAATAATGAGGCTGAGTATGAAGCATTAATAGCTGGTTTGCAAATTGTCAAGCACATGAGGATGAGGTATCTTGAGGTACATGTAGATTCCTTGTTAATCACTAACAACTTTAATGGTTCTTATGCTGTTAAAGGTGAAAGGCTAATCAAATATCTAGAGATAGTCAAAAAATTGGCAGACTTTTTTGCTTCTTTTAGTTTGACACAGGTACCTAGAGAAGAAAATGCAGAAGCTAATGCTTTAGCCAACCTTGGATCATCATTGAAGATTCCAGAGGATATTAAAATTCCCATCATCCACATCTTATCTCCTGCTATTGAGGATCACACAGCTATGGAGATAGTGGAGGATTCTGCAATCATACCTAGTGATGGTGCTCAGTCAAATTCAGGATCATGGATCTTTCCAATCCTGAGATATATTCAACATGGAGAGATTCCTACTGGAGAAAATCCTAGAGCTTTCAAAGTCAAGGTATCTCAATTTACAATACTAAATAACATGTTACATAAACAATCTCTTGCAGGTCCATATCCAAGGTGCATCGAGGATCCAGAAATCCAAGAAGTTCTGAAGGATTTTCATGAATGAGATTGTGGAAACCACACTGGGGGCAGAGCACTGTTCTCAAGGATCCTTAGAACATGATACTTTTGGCCTACCATGAAGAAGGATGATGTGGATTATGCGAAGAAATGTGATGCTTGTCAATAACATAGCAATATCCTTCATCAACCAGCGGAGCTCCTACATCCTATATCCTCTTCTTGGCCATTCATGAGATGGGGAATGGATATACTTGGCAAACTTCCCAAAGCACCAGGAGGAAAAGTGTTTATGCTTGCTGTTTTGGTCAAAAAATCAGATGAGGATATTGCAACCAAACTCTAGATTACGGGGTATGATGCTTAAAATGTGTAACAATGATGAGGATCACTTTAGTGTAAAATTGCACAAACAACACAAGGGTTTATACGGGGAAAAAGCCCTTGATCAAGAGTTGATCTCCGGCACAAAAAACCCCGGGTGATGGAAACTACCGATCACCAAGCTCAAATAAATGAATGAATATTTCCAACTTCGGATAGTAACGAGCTAGGTACAAGGATCACTACGGTGGAATGTGTAAAAAGTGTATGAAATTGCTAAGTGTTTGAACGAGAGCTTGTATGAGCGTTTGTACGAGTGTGTGTAACTGCAAAATGACTAAGTGTTTTCTACTAGCTCGTTACTCCCTTTTAAAATAGAAATAACCACCTAAACTAACTATCCGACTTTCGTGCCAAGCCTCCACGTTCTCCACAACGTCTATTTTTGGCCAAGCACGTGCAGAATAGCTTAGGAATATTCTCCAGGAATGTCGCCAAGACCTGGTCAAGCTCGTTATACCTGCGAGATAGTATAATACATAAGTAAACAATCGTCAGTACGAGGATCCTTAAAGTGATCCATGATCCTGATCCTGAAGCTCTTCTGAGGATCACCACCTGTCACAGAAGTAAGGATCACTAGTTAGGATAACGAATAAGGATCACTAATTGTTAGAAAATCCTCCCCTAACAATTGCCCCCAAAATATAAGGAGTGAAATTGTAAAATTAGCGAGTTATGTTTTCTTGATCTTATCCGCAACAAACTAACGGATATATAGCCGTTAAAATAGAACTAGCCGTTGCGATGATGATGTCACGGAAGTGACAATCCTGCAGAATCATAATTATAAATAGAGATATAGATAGGATCATTATGCATTCAAATTCGAAAGAAACTCCCTTTAAATTCTCAGTCGACGATCAATCAGGTATTTCTTCCTCCTCTTTCTTCCTCTCTTACTCTGTTTTTCTTTCTTTATCTCCATCACTTCGAAAATGTTGCTCCGAAGTTCTCCGGCCAAGGATCACAAAAAGGATAGCCCTTTGAAGAGTCAAAAGATCATCAAAGACTCAGTGAACGAGAGGTGTTGCTTTAACGATGCACAAGTAGATAACATCCGTCATCGTTTTCCGGCGAATGCCTTTTTCAGACCTTTCGATCCAACTGCCCTGAGCGACTATGTTTCAGAAACATGGGTTGCCTTTCCAGTTACTCCATTTGCCATAGGATACACCTATCCTTTCCCGGAATTCACACAATCCTTCTTTTCCTTGACCGGCATATCTTACATTCAAGCCATGCCGATGATTTGGAGGGTTTTATATACCCTGGAGAGGATCATCGAGCAGGAAGGCGTTGATTTAGGAATGTCAGAACTGGCGGAACTGTATGATCTTACTACCTTCGGTTCCCACCGTTATTTGTTCAAACGAAAACCCGGTGCAGATCATCCTCTTCTCAAAGTCACCAAAAACGACAAAGATTGGAAACGTCGCTTCTTCTTTGTAAGAAGGGATACCATTTCAGATGGAGAGCATTTACCAAGAACATGGTCCACCTATGGTAGGCCGGAGGATCCTGAGAAGGATCACCAAGTAGTCTGGTTTTTATAAGGATTACTGACCCCTTTTGTCTTGTGTCATGCAGCTATCTCTGTTTCGCATCTCATCACAACATCCGCAACCAGGGAAAGGCTTGCTGCTTTCTGGAACCTTGACCCTGAAACTAGAACTTTTAAGACAATAACCCAAGACTCACAGGAGGTATCCTCAGGCTCTATCACAATGTCAAGTAAGTATCCTTGTTTAAAATTTATAAATAGTGAAACATAAATATAGTGAAGATACTTATCTTGTTTTGGTTATGTAGGTGCTGGAAAATCTGCCAAAGCTGCTTCAAGATTCAGTGTCACCGATCTCACCACCGTCAAATCCTCCAAAAGAAAGGTTCCTACTAGCCCGACGGCTTCAATCCCCAAGGCACCCCTCAAAGGAAAGGGAATCAAGAAGAGAAAGGTCTCCGAGGCTGAGGATTTGCAGGGTCTACCTCTAATCCGCCACCAATTCCTTGAGTACTTCAATGAAGTAAGGATCACTGTCTCTGCTTGTATATCCTGTTGACTACCCTGATGATTTGAGGATCACTTAATCCTAACCTTAACCTTTTCTTTTGCAGAAATTTGCTGAGATTGAGGATTATGTGGGCCACATTGAGGATCAAGATAAAAAGATTGCCGATCTCCAGCAGGTTGCTGTGCTCAAGGATCTTGCACTCGCTGATCTTCAGAAGGAACTCCAGGATACCAAACAGAAAATGGCTAAGGTGCTAGTTAATTTTGACTATGAAAGGCAGGAGATCACAGATGATGCCAAAGTCTCTGCCGCCATAGCAATGTACAAAACCAAGCTTCAAATGGCCCTGGAGGCTCAGGATCCTGCCTTTGACAAAAGTAGCTGGGAAATTGAAGAATGGAGGGCAAGGCTGGCTGAATTGGGTGATGAAGAGGAGGCTGAAGAGATCCTGACAATTGAGGCTGGAAGCAAGGGTGAAGCTGGTGAGGCAAGTGGAGCCGGAGGTGACAATGCAGCGAAGGTTTAGGCTGCATGATTGGGCGATGAAGGACATTTCTAGACGTAGCCGGAGCCCAATTTTTAAATCTGGTGGTAGTTTGTTTTGGTGATGGTGTTTTTTGTTGAACAATGATGGGTTGTACTGAACAATAGGTTTTTAGGATTAAGGGTCATGTATGATCCTTTGGACAATAGGCAGGATTGCAATTGGTGGAGGGATCCTCTGTTTGGGGGGATGAAGCCATTGTGATCCTGCCGCCTTTATATTCCTGCACTATCTTTGAACTCATTATCATGGACACCCTTTACCTACCCCAGCGGACGGGCCACGTTTTGCTGGTAGATGCTCGGGTAGGTAATTTTGACAACCTTTAAAGGGTTAGCCTTATGTTAATAAATAAAAACTTAACCTTTTGTCGCTTATCTTGTGTTGTTATACTTTTTAATATCTTCCTTTCCAACTGTTGTAATGTTCATTCTGTTTATAATTATCAAGCCTTGAAAATTATTCAAAAAGCTTAGGATATGATCAGGATCACATATCCCATAACCGATAAGTTCTAAAAAGTGATACAATTTAAGAATCACAAGTTCAGTTGTCAAGTATAGGGGTTATTTATAATGAATTTTAAGGATTATACCTGGGGATCCAAGTTAGAATCCTAACCATTATAAGGATAACTATAAAATAAACCTTAGAGTGAAGTAAGGATCAAGGATCCCTAGCTGCCTATCTTCAAGGACCTGAAATAGAGCATAACTTGGGACTAAGCCAATATAAGAAAAGAGTTAGCAACTGGGGACAAGCCCAAGGATAACTGGAGACAAGCCCAAGGATAACTGGGGACAAGCCCAAGGATAACTGGGGACAAGCCCAAGGATCGTATGTAAACTGGAGTATGGCCCTAACTGGCGACTATCCAAACTTAGTGACATGAAGATGCCAAAACCTTTGCTAACGTGAAAACGTTAGAAACCTTAGCTAACGTGAAAACGTTAGAAACCTTATGAACGGATGTATGGTACGTCTACCATTATACGTAGGATCCTAAGCATAGCCAGAACAATGGAATTATCAGCCCCTAGAACGAGTACTGGTCCCAAAGCCTTGAACTACACCAGGATCATCGTGCGCTACAGGCGGAATCTGGGGACAAGCCCGAATAACTGGGGTTAAACCCAAAAGACGGATTGCTTCTGTGGATAACCAACGTTATGCTAAGGATACCTGAACTTTCAAAACTTGAACTCACGTGAGAGATGGATAAAGGATACATGATCCTTATCCTTATAAGAGAAAATAATGAAATGAAATGAAATAGCTCAAGTTTAGGATATTACCTAAGTAAGGATCACCGATACTTTGAGGATCCTTTAAGGATATCCCTATCATGAGGATCATCTATGCCATGAGGATCCTACTCACATGAAATATTTCTTCAAATGGACAGCATTCCAAGCTCTTGGTAGCAAATCACCTTCCATGGTTAGCAATCTATATGCCCCCTTTCCTGCTTCAACTTCAATCAAATAAGGGCCTTCCCATTTTGGAGCCAACTTTCCATCCGCAGGATTGGTGGTATTCTGAAATGCTTTCCTTAATACCATATCTCCAACTTGAAACCTTCTGATCCTGACATTTTTGTTGTAAGCACCAGCCATTCTTTGTTGATAACTGGCCATCCTTATCCTAGCCATATCCCTGATTTCTTCAATAGTATCCAGGTCTTGAGCCAAGTTTTCATCATTTTCCTCAGGATCACGGGTACTTGTTCTTGCAGTTGGAACCACCATTTCTGTTGGGATCACTGATTCTGCCCCAAATACCAAAGAGAATGGTGTTTGACCAGTAGCATTCTTGGGGGTTGTCCTATCAGCCCAAAGCACATAGGGTAGTTCTTCTGCCCATTTCCCTTTCTTGGATCCAAGCTTTTTCTTTAAATTATTGATGATGATCTTGTTGGATGATTCTGCCTGACCATTAGCTTGTGGGTGGACTGGTGTTGATGTTATCATCCTAATCCCCCAGCTGTCACAAAAGTTAGTGGTTCTGCCCCCAATAAATTGGGAACCATTATCACATATAATCTCAGAAGGAATTCCAAATCTAGTTATAATATTTCTTTTAATGAAGGATATAACTTCCTTTTCTCTGACTTGGGCAAAAGCTTCGGCCTCTATCCACTTGGAGAAGTAATCAGTCATAGCAAGCATGAATACTTTTCCACCAGGTGCCTTAGGGAGCTTACCAACTATATCCATACCCCATCTCATAAATGGCCAAGAGGAGGATATAGGGTGCAATAATTCAGCTGGTTGATGAAGGATATTGCTGTGTCTCTGGCAAGGATCACATTTCTTAGCATACTCCACAGCATCTCTTTTCATGGTTGGCCAGTAGTACCCTGTCCTCAGGATCCTTGAGAATAATGCCCTGCCCCCAGTGTGGTTTCCACAGTCTCCTTCATGGAAGTCTTTTAAAACTTCTTGGACTTCAGGATCCTCAATGCATCTCAAGTATGGTCCTGCAAGAGATCGTCTATACAACATACTATTCAAAATTGTGAATTGAGATACCTTAGATTTGAAAGCCCTAGGGTTTTCTCTTGTAGGAATCTCTCCATGTTGTAAGTATCTCATAATTGGTGAGATCCATGATCCTGATCCTGAATGGGATTGAGTATCCTCACTAGGGATCATTGCAGAATCACTTCCTATCTCCACAGCCACATGATCCTCAATAGCCGGGTTCAGGATATGGATAATAGGAATCTTGATATCCTCCGGGATCTTCAAGGATGATCCTAAATTAGCCAATGCATCAGCTTCTGTATTTTCTTCCCTTGGTACCTGTGACAAACTAAAGGAAACAAAAGAGAGTGCCAAACTTTTGACTATCTCTAAATATTTGGTTAGCTTTTCACCTTTAACAGCATAGGATCCATTAAAGTGGTTTGTAATTAACAAAGAATCTACATGTACCTCAAGATACCTGATCCCCATATGCTTAGCAATTTGCAAACCAGCAATTAAGGCTTCATATTCAGCCTCATTGTTAGTGGTTTGGAACTCACAAGCTATAGAGTGGGGTATTATGTCCCCCTGTGGCGATTTTAGTAGTATTCCAAGCCCTGTGCCTTTGACATTTGAGGATCCATCAGTGTAGAGTATCCAAGGATCCTTGGTCTCTTCTAGCTGCTGGACTTCTAATTCAGCTTCTTCTTGTAAATCACTACTGAAATCTGCCACAAAGTCAGCTAGTGCTTGGGATTTGATGGCTGTCCTAGGCTCATATCTTATATCATATGCACTTAGTTTCACTGCCCACTTAGCCATCCTTCCTGACATTTCTGGTTTCCTGAGAACATTCTTAATTGGAAAATTAGTTTTAACTATGATAACATGAGTTTCAAAATAATGTCTTAACTTAGTAGATGCCATAATTAATGCAAGAATAAGTTTTTCAAGGTGTGAATACCTGGATTCGGCATCAAGTAAACTTTTACTTACATAATAGACAGGATGTTGTGTACCTTCATGATCCTTAACAAGGACCGCACTTACTGCTTTTGAGGATACTGCAAGATACAAGGATAGCACATCGCCTTTTTCTGGCTTCATCAAGGCTGGGGCTGAGGATAGGTAATCTTTGAGGGCTCTTAAAGCATTTTCATGCTTCTCAGTCCACTCAAATTTCTTGTTCTTCCTTAGGATATCTAGAATTCTTTGCATTTCTCTGAGGATTTGGATATAAATCTGTTCAAAGCTGCTATCCTGCCTGTTAGCCTTTGAACATCCTTAGCATTGGCCGGGGATTTGATGTTCACTATTGCTTTGATCTGTTCCGGGCTAGCTTCAATGCCTCTCTTTGTCACCATATATCCTAAGAATTTACCTGCTTTAACACCAAAGTGACATTTTGAAGGATTAAGTTTCATGTTATATTTGTCAAGGATATCGAATGCTTCCTCCAAGTCTCTTAGGTGATCCTCAGCTTTTAAGGATTTTACCACCATATCATCTATATAAACCTCCATAGTTTGTCCAATCTGATCCTTGAACATCATATTCACCAGCCTTTGATATGTTGCACCTGCATTTCTTAACCCGAACGGCATAGCAATATAGCAGTATATACCAGTCGGAGTCATGAAGGCTGTATCCTCTTGGTCGGATGGTTCCATTTGGATTTGTTGAAATCCAGATGAAGCATCCATAAAAGTTAACAGTTCATGACCCGCGGTTGCATCCACCATGGAGTCAATGTGGGGTAAAGGGAAAGGATCCTTGGGACATGCCTTATTTAGATCGGTAAAATCGACACATACCCTCCACTTTCCGTTTTTCTTTTGAACAACAACCACATTGGCCAACCATCTTGGATACTTGACCTCTCTAATCATACCTGCCCGGAGCAATTTCTCTACCTCTTCCTGGATAATGGCATTCCTTTCCGGTGCAAACTTCCTTCTCCTTTGATAGATTGGTTTGAAGGATCTGTCAATGCCGAGTTTGTGAGTGATAATATCTCTGGATATACCAGTCATATCTTCGTGTTTCCATGCAAAGGTAGTCTTTCTCCTTTTGAGGAAGGATACGAGGTCTTCTTTCATTTCGCTAAGGATCCCTGATCCGATATAGATTTTGGATTCAGGATCATCAGTATCCATGAGGATTTCTACCACATCCTGCTCTCTTGCCTCCAAGACATCCCTTGGAGGATACTTTGATTGCTATTGCTCTCTTGACTTCGAGGCTGGTTTCATCGATGAAGTGTAGCAATTCTTAGCCTCCTGCTGATCACTATCAATCTTCACTATTCCCCAAGGACTAGGGAGCTTCACACATTGATGGTAAGTGGATGGGACTGCTTTCATATCGTGTATCCAGGGCCTGCCAAGGATAACATTACAACAAGATAAACAGTCAATAACACAAAATTTTTGATAAGAGTGTAGGCCTTCAATGTATATTGGGAGTTTAATGTCCCCCAGGGTATTTTTAGTTTCTCCACTAAATCCCACGAGCACAGAGGATCTTGGTATGATCTCTGATTCAGGAATACCCATCTTCTTTAGGACATCAAGCTGGATAATATTCACTGAACTTCCTCCGTCTATAAGGATCCTGCGAACAAAATGGTTAGAAATAAAAAGAGTAATAACTAAACCATCGTGATGAGGATCCTGGATATCTACACGATCGTCCTCATCAAAGGTTATGACTTTCCCTTCCGAGACACTTGATGTTCGAACAGGTCTTTCTCCATTGTCCATTTTAGTTTCTTTTGCATGCCTCTTAGCTGCTGAGAAGGATGTGCCGCAAATGTCTGATCCTCCAGAAATGAAGTTTATCACTTGTGCATCCACTGGAGGGGCCGGAGCTTTCTCAGGGATCCTTTCATGATCCTGAGTCTTTGACTTTTTTCTTCCCAACAATTCCTTTAGATGCCCTTTGCTCAACAAGCACCCAATCTCCTTTCTTAGAGCAATGCATTCTTCTGTGAGATGTCCAAAATCTTCATGGTATGCACACCACTTTGATTTATCCTTAGTTGCAGCTGGCCTATCATTTTTTCTGGGCCATCTAGCTTTATCACCTAAACCCTGCATCGCAAGGATTAGTTCATTGCTGTCAACAGAAAAACAATATTCCGAGATTGGAGGATAATCCTCATCATCCTCTTCCTGATCAATAGCATGCACATTCTGGTTATCGGATCTGTTGTAGGATTTGAACTTGTTGTTCCTGAACGAGGATCCTTGCTTATCCTGCTTTGAGGATCCTGCTAACCTCTCCTGGATCCTCTTGTCGTCCTCTAGCCGAATGTACCTAAGGGCCCGGGTTCTTACCTCATCTAGGTTCCTGCATGGTGTCATAACAAGATCATCATAAAATAACGAATCCCTAAGCAATCCCATTTTGAAGGCCTCAACAGCCGTGGCTATATCTAAGTTAGGAATGTCTAAGGATTCTTTACTGAATTTGGTAATGTAATCCCTTAATGATTCATTATGACCCTGGGTTATCCTATATAAATCACTAGTTAATCGTTCAAATTTTCTACTACAGGAAAACTGATTATTAAACAAGTTAACTAGGTTAGCAAATGAGGTAATAGAATAGGGAGGAAGACTTAGCAGCCATTTGAGAGCTGATCCAGTAAGAGTGGATCCGAATCCTTTGCACAGGCATGCTTCCTTTAACCTTTCTGGGATTGGATTGATCTCCATCCTCTCCCTGTATTGTGCTATGTGTTCTTCAGGATCTGTTGAGCCATCATACAGTTTCATTGTAGGCACATGGAACCTCTTGGGTATCTCATCATCACAGATCGGTGGTGCAAAACGAGATATCTTATGGCTCCCATCTGCAATCTCTGGGATAGGTTTGACTACTCCCGGGACACTTGATATCATATCCTTTAGCTTTTGCAATTCTCTGGCCATGGCATGATTGATACCTGGATCCTGCATAAGACCTTGGTTAGTAGTATAAGAATTGTTAAAAGTGTTACCTCCCATTGGATTCAAGTTAGTAAGAATGGATGTTAATCCATATTGTTGAGGCTCTGGAATGATCGAGGGACCAGCAGAAGCATTAGTCTGCATTGGAATAAAATCTCCCTGATGGACATCTGAACTTCCTGTTTGCAAACTCCTTAAGGATCCTGGCATCTGGAAGGATCCCTGGAACTGGGATGATCCTGGAATGAAAGAGGATCCTTGAACCTGGGATGATCCTGGAATGAAGGAGGATCCTTGAACCTGGGATGATCCTGGAACGAAAGAGGATCCTTGAACCTGGGATGATCCTGGAACGAAAGAGGATCCTTGAACCTGGGATGATC
>JARYGA010014741.1:0-33452 GCA_030545235.1 Helianthus tuberosus | reverse complement strand
TGGGCAGTTGGTCTTGATGTGCCCCTTCTCATTGCAACGGTAGCACGTTGCGTCTTTTATCTTTTTGCAATCCAGGGTTTTGTGGTCCGTGGACTTGCAAATTCCACAAGCAAATGATTTTGACTGAGTCTGAGAGCTTGACTCCAGTCTGCACTTTCCATAGTGCTGCTTCTTGCAAATTTTACACCTGGGCTTCTCATCAGACTTATGCCCATCCTTCCTCGACTTGGATCCCTTTTTGTTATCACCGTTCCCACGGTGTTTCTTATTCGACCTTCGCGAACCATCATCTTCATGCTTCCTCTTCTTGGCCGCCTTATTCCTCTGCGATCTCTGCCGGACCGCATCCAGAGTGAGGGATAAGGAAAGGTCAGTTACAGACCTGAAGGTAACTGGCCGAGAAGCTTTTACACTGGACTTGATCTCGGGTTCTAAACCACCAATAAAGCGAGCGATTCTTTTTGGCTCCGGGGTTACCAGGTAGGGAACCAACCGAGACAGTGTATTGAAGCTTGTCAGATAAGCTTGACAATCGAGGTTCTTCATCACCAAGGATAGAAAGTCGGATTCTATCTTCTCCACCTCGTGTTGAGGGTAGAAATTTTCCTTGATCAGGGCAATGAATTGATCCCACGACATGCTATACAACGGGATCTTTCCGGAGGCCTCCATTAGAGATCTCCACCATGCCAATGCTTCACCCTTGAAGGACTATGACACAAACTTAACTATATCCCCTTCAGCGCACCCGCTGATATCCACCACCGTGTCCATTTCATCCAGCCATGTCATACAGTCGACGACCCCTTTTTCCCTAGTAAAATCCCTGGGTTTACAAGACACGAAGTACTTGTAAGTGCAACCCTTGTTACGGGGTCCTTGATGCAGTACTATATGCTGAGATGGGTCACTTTGATTGTTGGTGGACTGACGGTCATCACCGTCTTTCTTGGGTCCATTCTTCTTGGGAGGAGGCTTGTTATGAGCCTCAGAATGTGTCCTGGGCTTTGAATGTGATGCAGAGTGGGTCCTACTTCGAGTATCACTGTATTCCTCATACTGTCTATTCAAAGCCTGGGTGATAGCGCCATCTATGATTGCTTTTAGTTCAGCACCTGTTAACGTAATCTGGGCGTTCTCATTCGGCTCCACAGGATGGCTATTTATTTCATTTGAGTCAGCCATTTGAATTGAACTGTTGCAGAAAACAAGAACAATATTTTATTTGGGAGTTTATTATGGAGTTACCCCTTAGGGTAGCTCGTTAACCATGGTAAACAGAGACCATAAATTGGTTAACTTATTAATCGTACTAATTTAGGATTTCAATTTAAAATTTATCCTAAATATAGATAATAACAATATATATTAGCACATAAGGCTTAGTCACATGGACAATTTAAATTATAAGCTATGATTTCAGAGAATCAAGGCTTTTAAGGTTTAAATATATTTTATTACCTTTTTCAGACAGTGAGTCAAAGCTACAACTGTCTTTTGACTCATGTAGAAATGAGCAAAGCCCATAGGCATTATATTACCAACGTATGGTAAAATATGATCATCTTAATTGATGATCTTAACCCATGATTCAGAGATCATATAATTGGGTTTGGGATCTTCTAAAGAATCCTTATATATACAAAATGACATGTGATTGTAACGAATCACTTCTGCCAGGAGTGTTAACATGTTTTAAGATGTTAACAGGGATTTGAATCTTTTTAAACAGGTCTTACCATTTTGGCCCGGTCTTATAATTGACACGAAGCTAGGTTTCACACTTTAAGATCCTTAATTAAATAACTACATAGGCAGATAAAAAAAATGATTTTAATTTATTTCATTTGTAATTATTTATGCACAAAAAGGAAATCATGATAATCATAGAAATAACATCCCATTAATTTATTCAAAGCATTACACATTTGCCCTAAACGGGTCTTTCAAATTACTAACTTACCCACGTAGGGGTTAAATAACACACATGCCCACGCAGGGGCTAAATATCATACATGTCCACGTAGGGACTAATACTAACAATACACCCACGTAGGGGTTCAAACCATAAGCATGCCCACGCAGGGGCTGAAAGCAACATACCAAATACACCCTCGAAGGGGTTTAAACAATAAATACAGGAGAAAATAACTGTGGAAGGATTCAACGATCCTTCTTGTTCTTTCCCTTGATCAAACTAACCAACCCTTGGAAGAACGTCTGCCTTTCCCTACGATCCTCGTGAGCTTCCCGTTCAACTTGCTGCAACCTATGAAGAATTTCCTCCCTTTCTGGGGGAGAAAACCGTGGTGGCTGCGATTGAGCCCGGATGATGGGCCTAGGAGGTATCGAGTATCCTTGAGTCGGGTAACTCACCCCCCATGGATCCCCATAGGGTCCTTGGTTGTTGTAGTTTGCTGCTACCATGTATGGATCAGCCTCCGCGTACCCATAGTCGTGATGCGTTGGAGGTTCAAACGGGTTGTAAGCCATGCCACCCGTATATGCCGGGATTGGGTTTTCAAACCCCATCGGCGGTGGCTGTAGTACAGCAGGGTTGGAGGGTCCACCCATTTGTGGGTCCTCCTGGTATGGCGGGTAGTGATTAGCACTTGACTGTTGTGGGGAACTGAAATTGAAGCCCCCCGGTCGCACCGACATGCGTGCACCGGTTCTTCTACGCCTTGGCGGTTGAGGAGGTGCCGGTTGAACTGGTGGCGGTGGAGGTGGTGGCGTAACTGCCACAAATCGGTGATCCTCAGATGAATCTTGATGATGCGGCTGTGGCTGTGGCTCCTGCTGCTGCTGAGACTGCTGCTGCTGATGCTGCCCATGAGACGATGAGTGGTGTGATGGTGTATAATACCACTGGTGTTGATCGAACAGGGCTTGGAAACTATCTGGACCACCATAGGGTGATCCGTGGAAGGACGATCCGTCGGAGATTTCGATCGGATGGTTTGGAGTGCCACTTGCCGGCATGACGGGGTCCGTATCCTCGTCCATATCGTCGGCGTGATCTCCTGAAAAGTGGTCCTCTGGACCCAGTGGGTTAAAACCCACGGGCTCTGGTATGAACCCAACCGGGTTAAACTGTCCCCTAAAAACTGGTGTAGGGTCTCCATATGAATGATGAGATAGGGATCTCTGAAGTGGTATGTAAGACGGTTGAGGGTTATTGGGTTCATAAGGATTTAGAGCAGGCGGTGTGGAAGCATGCGAAACCGACCGTCTGGCCGGCTCGAACTGGTTTCTTCGGTTTTCCCGAGGGTCGTCACTCTCGGTGTTGGACGGAGCTCGCCTTCGTGAAGGTCCAGCTTCATGGTCGTTGGGAGCGGTAACTGGCCCCTTTCCACGTCCTCGTGTTCGGAAGAATCTTGGAGGCATCTTTGTTATTCCTGTCAATAAAGCATGAGATAACAATAACAATAATATAAAATTTAAAGGACAAAACAAAACCCAATAAGGTTGAATTTGTCCTAGGTTATAAGTCTAGACTCGAAGGTTTAGATATGTGCAAATTGTGTAACTGAGATTAAACACAAAAGGCTAGTGTTTAATTCACTCAGTGTTGGCTCTGATACCAACCTGTCAAACCCCGATTTCCACGTGTCACCGGTGGGCCCGGTGGGGGAGTATCGTGACGTGGTTGGCAACGTAATAGTCAAACAACACAATATAATAATGCACAGCGGAAGCAATTTAGAATAAGATACAACCGAATTTATTTATTGTAATCAAAGTCACAATATCCGGTGTTTATCCACAGAACGGATCGAAACAAAATAACATTTATGGTTCAACAGACTTCTGGCATCCTAAGCTTGCGAGACTTTTATTGATGCTTAGGAGACAATCCAGCCAAATTTCGTTTAGTACCTGCATTCAGTCTTTTTGGGAAAATACGTCAGTTTACACTGGTAAATACATTCAACTGACTCATTTTGGAAAATGATTTAAAATTGGTTTGGATACACGTGGCATAAATCATTTTATTTAACTTGGGAGAATTATTTAATATGATAATCTTGTGAACGAATTACATGTTACTTATGCGTTCAGTAGCCCGGAACGTATCCGGGTTAAAGATCAATAGACACACCACTTTAAGTGAGTTATACACGGGAGTACGCCTACACCCCGTGCTCAGGTCGTGGCCATCTCGTAAGATGATGCCAGGGATATCCGGGACATGGTCATTAACCCCCCAAAGGCTGTAAAGTAAACAAATCTGTTTAAAACGAGCCGATCAAATTATTCAACTACCCACTAAGCGTGGAGATTTGATGCCCGATCAAGCGGTACGCTATGTACCGTAACCCAAGCCCGTATAGGGAAAATAAGTTAAAAGTATTTACCTGATGCAAAGTATAGTCACAATAAGCAAATAGCAAGTATCTTTTACTGGTTCTCCTAATCTGGAACGAAGGTTAAATATAACCTATTAGAATCCTAGCGGTTCTTTAATTAAGCTTAAGCTTAGACCGTCTAGTTTCGAAAATACGGTTCGTACGCATGATTAAGCGAAGACCGGATAGAATGTGATTCAGACCCGACAAGTTTGAAGACTTGTTTAATATGGGTTTACTATTCACATTCTGGATTTTGAGATAAAACCGTTAAGGTTTGACCCGTTTCGGCTAATTTATGTAAACTTGTTACATAAACCGAACCGTACGCGTAATAAGCGTGACGGGTAGTCATGAGAGCTATATACAGGTTTCCTAAGTTAATTATGTCTCAAATATGTTGTGACATCAGTAAGGTGTCTTTCGTTATGCCCGAAACGTGTTTAAACACAAACTAGGCCCCGTAGGGGTAGTTTGGTCATTTTAAAGTTTATAAAAGAGTTTAAGTGACAACCTGAGCTACAGGTCTGATGTAATCAGTAAATATACTCAATTTTCTAAGTTACATCAGTAGGTTAAAGCATGTATGTGAATCTTATCATTTTTAACCAAACTAGGCCCCGTAGGGGTATTTTGGTAATTTCACATAAGCCGAAAAGCTCAAAACTGAAGTCTGAGTTTATCAACCTTTGCTTACTGTTAAAATATTATAATTTGCTTCTTATATCAGTAGGTATCAACCCGGGTATGTCCAATATGATTTTAAAACATACTATGCGTTAAAAACGCTAATTTAGGCGATTAAAGGCCATTACCGGGTTCGATACTTAAATCTGATATTTTTATATTTCCAGAAGGCTTAAAATAATTTATTTATCATAATTAATCAGTAGCAAAAGGTTTGGAATCGTTTAGATGTGTAAAACTCATTTTATGGCCCGTAAGGGCAAAACCGACAATTACCGAATTAAGCCTACGACTATGAGTTATGCTCAGCCTAAAATTAATTAAAAATCTTTAAAAATACTAAAATAATATATTATATCAGTGGGTAAAATATTTGATACCAAAAAGTATGTTTAACTAGGCTATACGCTAATTACGCCATTATGTTAACATAAAGCATTAGTTTTGCGATAATGAGCATAACTCTTAATCTACAAGTCAAACTGATGTCAAACTTTGCATGCAAGTCTATATATTAGTAACAAAGGTTTCTTCACTTTTACATTTTCACAAATCACGTTTTAAGGTAATAAGGGCATAACGGTCAACATATGAGCAATTAACGGAAATACGCATATTAATTGGATAACTAATGAACCGAGGTGCATAATCACAGAGGGTTGTTCTAACATGTAACCTAGTCCAATTAAAGCTCTGAGGCATTTCTAAAATATGCCTAAACGGGTCAGAACTGAAAGTCAAACTATGTGACTTTCGGTTCCGAACCGGGTCTAAACAGGAAATAGTCGGGTTGAACAGGTTTGGACATGTTATTACACTAATTACTAAGTTATAACAATGATCAAACAGGTTACATATGTTCTAGATAGCTAATTATGCATAAATGACATTTTAAGCATTATGTTGACTTTTTGAGTAAAGGTTTGACCCGACATTTGACCTGCTTAGGATGGTGATCAGGGGAAACCCTTTTGGGGTTTTATTACCCACATAAATACCATCCTATAACTACTTTTAATTCAAGATAAGACTGAGCCATTAGTGACTAATCTCGAAGTCAAACCGTAATTACGACGGTTTGACTTTTAGCTATTTAACTAAGCTAAACTCAAATAAACAAGAACTAGCAGACTTACAAGGGTCCAATGCACGAATTAAGATCACTAGGAAGCAAGCTTGAGCTCCAGAATTGATCCAAGAGTGCAGGAGAGTTGTGAGGAATGTTGTGACTTGAAGGCCCTTTATATAGTGGGTTTATACACCACAATGTATTGACACAAGAGTCTACACCCCTCCAAAATGGTTCAACACATGTCCCTAGTATGTAGGGGGTGCCTAGGGGTCGTTTACAAGTGAGAAAAACCGGTGGAATAGGTCACAATCACGCATAACAGCCAACAGAAGGTTTCTGGTCGCTGGCAACATGCTTACGGACCGTAAAGGTTTTTGGCTTACGGTCCGTAAGCCTCTGGTCAGACACAAAAATCGTTTGTTCTTTCAGATTTCGAAAGGGCAACCTCATTTTTCGACTTTGGGACATATATTATCAGTTAGGGACCTCCCAAAATGCCTTTGTACAGTCACATACCCTACCATTTTGAATTGTTTGCTTGAATCCATAAACAAGATCCGAAAACAAAGGATTTCCATTCTTTTTCTTCGTGAGATCATAACATGCTTTTGCAAGTCCATTATTGTGAACCCATTTCTGAATTTAGACTTAATAGATGTTTGTTATATAAAAAACTTGGGTCTTGGGATTTATACTGAGGTCGTTCAGAGGTAAAAATTAACATAACGCCATCTTTAAATCCTACCAAAATATTTTTATTAAGTCCGGGTTTACAACGCGTTTTTGTCATACATGACACGTGTCGTCATCTTATTAAACACGAAATTTTGAGGTGTTACAAATTCTGTCCTCCCAATGAAAAGGAACAGATAGCACATAAGTTCTTAAACCTTAGAATGACTGGAGTGGATAGTAAGGGTTACACCACTACATTCTTTGAATATGCTAGAATAGTGCCGACCGTTGCATCACCAGAACCAGTATTAATCTCCCGTTACATCTGGGGATTAATCAGTGAGATTAGGCATGTAGTCAAGATAGCTAGACCACAAACCGTAGAAGAAGCAGTAGAATTAGCAAATACCTTGACTGATGAATTAGTACGTACACGAGAAGAGAACCAGGGGAGAAACCTAGCTCAAAGGCTTACCCAAGAATTTCGCTATGGAAATTCCAACCGTTGGAAAAATATAGGTTCTACATCTACACCTTACTGTAAGGCCTGCAAGAAGAAACATTCAGGAAGATGCTCCACCTACTGCAACTTCTGCAAGATACCAGGACACAAGGAAGAAGATTGTAGGAAGAAACCCAGTAATGGAATATGCTTTAACTATGGAGAAAAAGGTCACATCAAGCCGAACTGTTCGAAACTAGCTCCAGCCACGAACAACAAGAATACTAAAAATGCTAGAGCATTTGTTCTAACCGCAGAAGAAGCTAAGATGATTCCGAACGTGATAGCCGGTACGTTTTTAGTTAATGATGTTTTTGCTAAAGTATTATTTGAATCTGGTGCGAACCAAAGTTTTATTAATACTTCATTTTGCAAACTTCTCAACCAACCATTAACTAAACTCCCACTAGAATGTCTAGTAGAAACAACAAATGGGGAAAACATTAAGATTACCGAAATCTTGCAGGGAGCAAGAATAGAATTTTTAAATCAAAAGTTTATTGCAAATCTTTATCCAATGAAACTGCCAGGATTTGATGTTGTATTAGGAATGGATTGGTTAATAGCCAATAAAGCCAGTATTTTATGTGATCAAAAGTCAATCCAAGTAAATTCACCAAAGGGGGAAAAGATCACAATTAAAGGAGATAAGCCATCTAGATCGACAAAATTCATCTCTGTAATGAGAACGGCCAGTTACGCCAGAAAAGGGTCAATAGTGTATTTGATTTCCATAATCATTAACACTAAAGGAAAAGAATTGAAAGATATCCCCGTAGCATCACAGTTTCCAGATGTGTTCCCAGAAGAGCTACCAGGACCACCGCCGGATAGGGAAGTTGAATTCAGGATTCATCTGCTACCTGGAACAGCGCCAATTGCTAAAGCACCCTACCGCTTGGCACCAGCTGAAATGCAAGAGTTAAAGAAACAGTTAGACGAACTGTTGGAGAAAGGATTCATACAGCCAAGTTCATCGCCATGGGGAGCGCCGATCTTATTCGTCAAGAAAAAAGAGGGGTCAATGCGTATGTGCATTGATTACCGTGAATTGAATAAGGTCACGAATTAAAAATCGGTATCCATTACCAAGAATCGATGATATGTTCGATCAATTGCAAGGAGCTTGATTTTTCTCTAAGATCGATTTACGCTCAGGATATCATCAATTAAAGGTACAGGAAGAGGACATTCCTAAAACCGCTTTTAGAACAAGGTATGGCCATTATGAATTTACTGTCATGCCATTTGGTTTAACCAATGCCCCAGCCGCATTTATGGACATGATGAACTGAATATGTAAGCCATATTTGGATAAATTCATAATTGTTTTTATAAATGATATTCTCATTTATTCTAAGAGTAAAGAGGAACATGCAGCGCATCTGCATGCACTCCTAAATTTGCTGAGAAAAGAAAAGCTTTATGCAAAATTCTCGAAGTGTGAATTTTGGTTAGAAGAAGTACAGTTTCTCGGGCATTTAGTCAACCATGAAGGAATCCATGTGGATCCTACAAAGATTGAGGCAATTACTAAATGGAAAACCCCTGAGTCACCAACCGAGGTTAGAAGTTTCCTAGGATTGGCCGGTTATTATAGAAGATTTATTCGAGATTTTTCTAGAATAGCCATCCCTTTAACTAAGTTAACCTGTAAATCCGTTAAGTTTGAATGGGGACCAAAACAAGAAGAAGCCTTTAGAATTCTTAAGCAAAAATTAACCAACGCACCCATACTAGCATTACCAGAAGGAACAGAAGACTTTGTAGTCTATTGTGACGCCTCTAAGTTAGGTTATGGATGTGTGTTGATGCAACGTCAAAAGGTTATAGCTTACGCCTCTAGACAACTTAAGAATCATGAAGAGAATTATTCAACCCATGATCTAGAATTAGGAGCCATAATTTTTTCCTTGAAAATTTGGAGACATTACCTTTACGGTAGTAAGTTTACTATTTTTACCGATCACAAGAGTTTAAGGTATGTTTTCGGGCAAAAGGAGTTGAATATGAGGCAAAGACGCTGGATGGAGATACTTAGTGATTATGATTGTAATATCCAGTATCATGCAGGAAAGGCTAATGTAGTAGCTGATGCTTTAAGTCGAAAGTATCACGAAAAGTCAAAAAGAGTACGTTCTCTTAAATTAAATCTACAAATAGATTTAAATGAACAGATTAGAAAAGCACAAGAATCAGTAATCAAGGATGATACTGAGAAACTAAAAGGAATGATTAAGGAATTAGAACAAGGAATAGATAGAATTTGGAGATTCCATAAGAAAAGGATGTGGATACCCAAATTAGGAAACCTACGCCACCGTATATTAGAAGAAGCCCATAAGGCTAAATATACGATGCATCCTGGAAATGATAAGATGTATCAGGATTTAAGAAAAAACTTCTGGTGGATAGGAATGAAAAAGGATATAGCAGCTTATGTTGCCAAATGTCTAACCTGTTCACAGGTTAAAGCTGAACACCAGAAACCCTCAGGTTTAATACAGCAATTAGAAATGCCGGTTTGGAAATGGGAATTGATAACAATGGATTTTGTTGCCAAATTACCCAAGACAAGAAAAGGTAATGATACAATCTGGGTGATTGTAGACAGACTAACTAAGTCAGCTCATTTCTTACCAATGAAGGAAACCTTCAGTATGGAATAGTTAGCTAAGTTATATGTAAATGAAATAGTTTCATTACTTCTCATTTTTGGACAAGTTTCCAAAAAGCAATAGGAACCAAGCTAAATCTAAGCACCGCTTATCATCCTCAAACGGACGGACAAAGCGAAAGGACAATTCAGACAATGGAGGACATGCTTAGAGCTTGTGTAATTGATTTCGGAGGAAATTGGGATGATCATTTACCATTAATAGAATTTTCTTACAATAACAGTTATCATACCAGCATCAATGCTGCACCATTCGAAGCACTTTATGGACGAAAGTGCCGAACTCCAGTCTGTTGGGCAGAAATTGGAGAAAAGCAACTATCTGGACCTAAGATAGTGCAAGAAACAACCGACAAGATTGTTTAAGTCAATGAACGACTAAAAGCAGCACGTGATCGACAAAAGAGTTATGCTGATAACAGGCAAAAACCGTTGGAATTTCAAGTAGGAGACAAGGTGTTATTAAAGGTCTCTCCTTGGAAAGGAGTGGTAAGATTCATCAAAAGGGGAAAGCTAAGCCCCAGGTATGTTGGACCTTTTGAGATTATTAGAAGAATAGGACCTGTAGCCTATCAGCTACAACTGCCAGAGGAAATGGCAGGAATACATGATGTATTTCATGTATGCAATCTCAAAAAGTGCCTAGCTGATGAATCACTAGTAGTGCCTCTTAAGGATATAGATGTAAATGAGAAATTAAAATTTGTAGAGAAGCCGCTATAGATTGAAGACAGGAAAGTCAAGAATCTCAAACACAAAAGATTGGTATTAGTCAAAGTAAAATGGGACTCCAAAAGAGGACCAAAGTACACATGGGAACTTGAATCAGAGATGCAGAGGAAATATCCACACCTGTTCCAGTAGACCTTGAGGACGAGTTCTATAACAAGGTGGGGTGGATATAACAACCCTCCTAAAATATTTCCGACACCCCTAAAATACTTATAACACCCCAAACGTCCTAAAATACACCTCGTATACGTAAATTTTGCCTAAATACCTTTATTTTTATAAAAATTAAATAAAACAATTTTTAATGGTCCCTTTTTTATAAAAATTAAATAAAATTTTTTTTAATGGTCCCTGGCGGCCCGCGATAGAGCCACTAAAGGCTTACGCGGGGCGCGACGGTCTGGCTACGAGGCCTCACTCAGAGCTGCCACGTCTCCACCACTTGTCGAACCTATATTGTTGACCGGACAAGGCTACGCCCTAGATCCCCTACGTCGCGGCCCGCGAAGGCTAAGCCTTGGAGCGCTACAACCCTATAAATTGGAACGAACGACATTCAAATTCCGTCTTTCAAATCTCAAACTCTCTCTCTAATTTCTGAAGTGTTGAATTAATACCTGGGCATTATACCCACTAAATTAGCGAAGCCCTGCCTCGTTGTAAGTATTTTAACCCCCGGTTACGTATTAGATACGCTGCCCGATTGATCTAGTGCTCTGTAACGGCTGTCGGGGTTCTGCCCGACGTAGTCGTTGGAGTTCTGTCTCGGGGAGGGTATAACTAATGTAAATATTGGGTTATAATACTAACGCGTGTGCATTGTATAATTAATAAATAATCACCAGGAAATCACAAAGGAAAACCCTAAATTAGCAATGCGAGTAATCATCCTTTTTGCAAACTGTTTTTACAAAACCTCAATTAATTTAAAGTATAATTAACAGTAATTGAGTATTTGTATTCTACAATTATCGTTGGTATTTTTGGGTTTTGTATACAAAATTTGTTGCTACACTGTGAATAGTAACATGACCACAAGTCGGGTTGACAGTACCGTGGGTGGTAATTAAAGTAGAAAAATAAACAAATGTAATTGCGAGATCACCCTCAATACTGTAAAACTGTTAAAACCTGTCTTGATTAAACTGGGATTCACTCACTAGTATTTCCCACTGACAAAATGTTTTTAAACGCGTTTCAGGTAACAAAATATGAAAGCCAAATAGAAGTCAGCTGGACAGCACCGAAGGCTTGGAAAAGTGGCTATAAAATTACCTAAATAAAGAAGTTGTTTTATTTCAATAAAATAGGGTTTATCCCTATAAATCATATGTAATGAAAACTTGGGTTTATCCCGATATATTTATTAATATAAAATGTGGTGTTTTACTCTGATAAAATATTTCCTAACTACGGTCCTGATGTAAATTCCACTGCCAAATAATGATAAACACCGATACCACTGATACTGGCCGCGGCTGCCCGTTCCCGGGTGAAAAGGGGACGGGGGTTGCGACAGGAGTAGTAGATGAAGAGGTTGAAGAAGATCCCCAATTAGAGGAGGATGAGTTGTGGGTTCCCGAGATGATGGAACTCAATGAGATTAGTGAGGAGAGTGCCCCGAAATAGGTTCTGGCCCCTTTAGAGCTTAAGGTCCTTCCTTCACACTTAAAGTATGCCTTTTTTTCGGAGAAAGGTCGAGTATGCCCGTCATCATTTCTTCTATGTTAACGGAGGGGGAGAAGTTGAAATTACTTGAGGTGTTGAGAACACATAAGGAGGCGATTGCATGGAGGCTATCGGACATAAAGGGGATAAGTCCCACTTTTTGCATGCATCGGATTCTCAAGGAGGAGGTCTACAAAGCGGTGGTGCAACCGCAGAGGCACCTCAATCCAAACATGCAAGAGGTAGTGAAGAAAGAAGTGATGAAGTTACTAGACGCCGGGTTGATATACCCCATTTCTGATTCTTCGTGGGTGAGTCCAATTCAAGTCATCCAAAAGAAGGGAGGGATAACGGTAGTTATGAATGAGAAGAATGAACTCATCCCATCACGCACAGTCACTGGTTGGCGAGTATGTATTGATTACCGAAATTAAACAGCACCACCCGGAAAGACCTTTTCCCGCTTCCATTCATTGACCAAATGCTAGAGCGTCTGGTGGGGCAGCAATATTATTGTTTCCTTGACAGATTTTCAGGTTACTTCCAAATCCCCATTCACACCGAAGGATCAAGAGAAGACAACCTTCACATGTCCCTATGGCATGTACGCGTACCGACGCATACCGTTTGGATTATGTAATGCTTCGACGACTTTTCAGCAGTGTATGGTTGCCATCTTCCAAGATATGGTTGAGAATTCCATGGAGGTCTTCATGGACGACTTTTCGGTTTATGGCAATTCATTCGATCAGTGCTTAGGTAATCTTGAGAGTATGATGAAGAGATGTGTGGAGACAAAGTTGATGCTCAACTGGGAGAAGTGTCACTTTATGGTGACGGAAGGGATAAATAGGACACAAAATTTCCCGAGCTGGCATAGAGGTGGATAGGGCTAAGATAGACACCATTAGTAGGCTTCCCCCACCGACAAGTGTGAAATCGATTTGAAGCTTCCTTGGTCATGTGGGCTTCTATAGGCGTTTTATTAGGGACTTTTCCAAAATCACACGCCCCATGACTCGACTCCTTGAGAAGGACGTTCCTTTTGTATTCAATAAGGAGTGTCTCAAAGCATTTGAATTCCTAAAAGAGAAACTCGTGAGTGCTCCCGTTCTCATATCACCCGATTGGAGCTTGCCCTTTGAGCTCATGTGTGACACAAGTGATTACGCAGTCGGTACGGTTTTGGGGCAAAGACGGGAGAATCATCTTCGCCCAATCTATTATGCGAGTAAAACCCTCAATGATGGCAAGGAAAAATACACCACCACCGAGAAAGAACTTCAAGCCGTCGTGTTTGCATTCGATAAGTTCCGTTTATACCTCGTGCTTTCAAAAACTATCATTTTCACTGATCATTCGGCTTTGTGTTATCTCTTCCAAAAGAAAGACGCTAAGCCTTGTCTCATACGATGGATTCTCCTACTTTCCGTGTTTGACATAGAAATTAAGGATAAGAAAGGAGCGGAGAATGTCGCAGCCGATCATCTTTCACGATTAGAGGATCCGAGTAGAGAAGAGATTCGTGAGGAGGCGATAGGAGATATATTCCCTCACGAGTCAATTGATTTTGCTACGGCGGAGAAGGAAGGTATGCCATGCTTTAGCGATTTGGTAAATTACCTTGCAAACGGGTATGTGTTGACGGACATGAGTACCCAACAGAAGAAGTTGTTTCGGGATGCGAGAAAGTACATATGGGATGACCCGTACCTCTTTAGGATAGGAGGAGATAGGATCCTTAGGAGGTGTGTGCCGAAAGAAGAGGGGTTAGAGATCCTTGGGCATGTTCATGAGGGATTAACGGGTGGTCCCCACGGTCCACACACTACCGCCCAAAAAGTTTTTGATTGTGGTTTCTATTGGCCTTCGGTAGTTAAGGATGCTCTAGAGTTTGTTAGGAAATGCAACACATGCCAACGTACCGACAATATCTCATCCAAGGATGAGATGCCCCAAAATCCAATCCAAGTTCTTGAAATCTTTGATGTGTGGGGCATCAACTTCATAGGACCTTTCCCCTCCTCTAGTGGGAATAGGTACATACTCGTGGCAATTGATTACATCTCTAAGTGGGTTAAAGATCAAGCTTTACCTACAAATGATGCCTGAGTGGTGGTGAGATTCCTTAAGAAGTTATTCACGTGTTTCGGACACCAAAATCCATCATAAGTGACTGTGGCATGCATTTTTGCAATGCCGCAATGGAAAAGGCATTAGAACGCTACGGAGTCACACATCGTTTGTCTACCCCGCACCACCCTCAAATGAGCGGTCAAGTCGAAAACGCAAATCGAGGAGTGAAGAGAATCTAAGAGAAAACGGTAGGAAAAAGTCGGAAGGATTGGTCGGATAAGCTCGATGACGCATTGTGGGCATTTCGTACCGCCTACAAAACACCTTTAGGTACCACCCCTTTCATGATCGTCTATGGCAAAGCATGTCATCTTCCCATGGAATTAGAGCACCGAGCGCTCTGGGCTCTTAAAACCATCAATTTAGACTTTACTGAAGCGGCTAGGAAACGTTTCTTCAAAATTCATGAGTTGGAAGCACTTAGGGATGCGGCATATTGATGCGTGTGAACTGTTATATATATTAGGTGTATATTTTAAGCCCCTTTAACACTTATTTTTAGCCAAGTTTTAAATTTATAAAACACGATATTTCACTAACACTAAACACACATATGGGCAAGTGCACCCATCGTGAGCGTAGTATAGTGTTGGTAAGATACCGAGGTCGTCCAAGGACACAAGAGCTTTTAGTACCGGTTTATCCTCAACGTCTAATCAAAATAAAAAGTTTAGAAAAATGTTTTAAACTAAGAAAAGTAAAAACTAACTAAAATGCTGAAAATAAAAATAAAAAGAAAAAACAGATAGACAAGATGAATCACTTGGTTCCGACTCGTATCTAGTGTAACCTTTGATTATTCCCGCACTTTTGCACATAATTAAGAGATTATCTTAGTTATTGTAGTAGGCCCCTCTTTTGAAGGTGACGTTACCCTCACCCCAGTAGTCTGAGTCAGCAGGGATACAGTCCTAAAAGGGTGGATTATTGGAAGATAATTAATTAAGTTATTAATGCAGTATTATGGTAGGCCCCTCTTTTGGAGGTGACGTTACCCTCGACTAAGTAGTCTGAGTCAGCAGGGATACAGTCCTAAATAGCCGGGTTATAGTATTAATAGTAGTTAACTTATGAGGGGATCAAAGAGTTTGGACCCCCGCCATCCAATACCGTGAAGTATTGAAGGAGGTCCTACTAAATTTGACCCAGGTCCATTCCAGGACCTCTAAACGCTGAACAATGGCAAGACCTTTACCAAACCGTTCCCTTAACCCCCGACCAGGTAGCCAACATACCTCCATATAGACCATGGAGATTTGAATGGTGAAAATCTTTTATTTTATATAGACAGTAAAATAATTTCAAGACACCACGGACAAACGATAAGGAAAGATCACCTTCAACATAAGCAACTAGTTATTAAAGTTATTAATACAAAACCAAATAAAAAGTGCAAAATATTAGAAATAAAAAGTATTACACTAGACACTTTGTCTTCACCAAGTAATGTAAGAGACTTAGGCAAACATGGCCTTGATTGTCAAGAACTCTTACGATCAATCTTGGATCCCGAGACGACTCACACACTCTACGATGGACAATGGATGATGGTGGTGGTGGGTGGTGGGTGAAGTGTGAGAGAGGTGGTGTGCCAAGGGATGGTTTGAGCTTGAGCCAAGCACTTCTATTTAGAGGCTGAACAGAAGCTCGGGCACGGCCCCGTGTCCACATCATCTCTTTCTTCATTTAATGCAGTTTTGTCTTTTTAGTTGACCACGCCCCCGTGTCCGCTGAGCACGACCCCGTGGTGCAGAAGAATCTTTGTACTATGCAGATTTGTTGGATTGTGCGAATCTTATAGTTGACCACGGCCCCGTGTCCGCTGAGCACGGCCCCGTGGTGGGCAATAGAAGCTTCTACCACTTTGTCTTTTCTGCTGACACTTGGGCATGCCCCCGTGCTGGCTGAGCACGGGGCGTGTTCAGGCTTCTGATCTCTTGTTTTGCTTGGGAAGATGCTGTTGTGGGGTCGGGCATGTCACGTCTTGTCCTTTTTCTTGTATTTATGTTAGATTTTGATGTCTTTTTGCTTCTTTTGTTAATTTGAGCTCATTTAATCCTGAAAATACAAAAGGAAGACAAAAGCACACTTTTTCCAACATTAGTACTAAAAAAGGGTTAGTTTTATGCCTCATTTGATGAAATTTATATGTTAATATTTGAACACATCAAATACCCCCACACTTGAATCTTTGCTTGTCCTCAAGCAAAACTCTTTAATATGTGGTTATTTACACTCCCAAATGGAATGGGTAGAGAAGAAGGTTTTTAGGGTTGTTGTAGAGTGTCGGGATTTCCAAGATTCTTTATTTAATTTATTTTTATTTATTTACAATCCTATTCGTCATGATTTATTTAAAACTTTTCATAAGAGAAATTACTTATTAGGGCATAACATGCCTTTGTAAAATTTTATTTATATACAAGTTCACATACCTCACGGGGATCACTCAACACTCGGCCGAAAATGTATGTTTTGTGGATCACTCGAGAGCGGCATGGAACTTACTCCTACCATAGGCTTGCCAAGCAATCAATTCTCCTCCTTTTTAACTTATATACCTTTGTAAATATCAAGAGGACTTTGTGGGTAAAGGGTTAGGCTTGGGTTAAAGGTAGGTGGTTGGGTTGGTGGTTAGTGGTTAGTAAAAAGGGCGAAAAGCGTAACAAGTGTCGGTTTTCGTAAGACTTTCTATTTTTCGTAACTTTTATTTTGATGAAGCTATTTATTCAAACAAAGTTATTTTTTTGATGAACTTGTTTGTTTATTTTCTTTTGCTTCATCATCAACACAACTATATATATATATATATATTTTTTTTTGAAGTCGTACGAAAAATCGAACTTGTTACTAAAACAAAGGGGTAAAAATGAAAAAGGTTTTGGTGGGTAAAAGGGTGTTTTGTTTGGGTTATGAAATGAAAAGGTTTAGGCTCAAAGGGGCTAACTAGGGGGATTTTGGGTAGGTGGTAAAAAAAAAAAGAAAAATAATGGTGTAGAAAATAAAAAGGGTTAGTCCTAATGCCTCCATCATTTACTTACTCGGGTTTAAGTTGGTAAGGACCGGGAATGTATCGTCATGGCAAGTTCTAGAGTCGTAAGAACCAAGCGGCTATTCACACAAGAAACGAAAATGAGCATTTAGTTCTAATGATATGTAATTGTATGCTCAATAAAGGCTCAAAACTCACTTTTGTGGGAATGGGTTTTTTTATGTGATCAAGTATATATAATCAAATTTTATCTAAGCTTGTCATGCCTTTTCATAATTTTCTTATGTTGGTTCTTTTTATCACGACGCTATCGGTTGTAAATTCGTAAAAATATAACCTTTTTGAGAACTTGAATTTCCCGAGTTAAACCTAGACAAGTAAAAAAATGAAATTTTTTTTTTTGAAAAAAATTTGGGGTGATTAGCGGTTCCAATAGAGTTTTGTGTAAGACTTGTATTTAGGACTTGCAGGATTCAAGGTTTTAGCATCCCCCCCCCACACTTAAATTACACATTGTCCTCAATGTGTCCCAAAAATAAGTTTTTAGGTTGATTGAATGCGTAAAAAGGTGTAAAAAGCAAAAATTTTATGTTACTGGGCGTTGAACACGGCCCCGTGTTATCCGGGCACGACCCCGTGTTCAAGTGCCAGTATCAAAATCTAAAACAAGATAAACAGAAGTCTGGACACGGGGGCGTGTTGGGTGGACACGGCCCGTGTCCAGTTACTTGAACTGGTTCTTTTTCTGCAGACAGTGCAGCACGGGGCCGTGTTGGGTGGACACGGCCCGTGCCGAGCTTACTGTAAATGAAGAAATTTGTCGGACGGTTCTGTTTTCCTGTATAGAGTGCTGGTTCAAGTTTCCCTTGCATCCTTTGCCATCTCAAGTGTGTTTTATTCCTGAAAATTAAAACTAACTAGAAAACAAGAAAATTAATCTAAATTAAGGATAGTTCCGCGGAATGCCTCCATGGTGCGCCACGTTTATAAGGGTCCTTGGCTAGACCCAAAGCCTGGTCATATGTTACCCAAGTGGGATGTATTGCATCCCATGTTACACCGTCGGAGAGCGTCATCCAAGCTTGAGTCTATGACCTTCATGTATTTGACCGGGTCTTTGTCCTCTACTCTTTTTCCACATTCAAACTTCACTTCCTCGTCCCCAAACTTCAATGTTAACGTTCCGTCGTTCATATCCACCATTGCTTGTGCGGTGGCTAGGAATGGCCTCCCGAGGATGAGAGGGACATCGTTGTCTTCTTCCATGTCTAGGATGACAAAGTCGGTTGGAAAGACGAAGTTGTCGACCTTGACTAGCAGATTTTCAGCGACACCTTGTGGAAATTTGACGGACCTGTCGGCGAGTTGTATGCTCATCTTTGTAGGGCTTGTAGTTCCTAAGCCAAGTCGTTTGAACATTGACGTGGGCATGAGGTTAATGCTAGCCCCAAGATCGGCTAATGCATTACGAACGGGGGACTTCCCAATTGAGCAAGGAATTGTGAAGCTCCCGGGATCGATTTTCTTTTGTGGAAGTTTGTTGAGTACTAAAGCGGAGCATTCTTCGCCTAAGTTAACTAATTGCAATGATTCAATTTTCCTTTTGTGAGTGAGGAAATCCCTCATGAATTTTGCATATTTAGGCATTTGGGTTAGGACCTCAATAAAATGAATATTAACATGCAATTGTTTTAGTAAACTTTCGAACTTTGCGAATTGCTCATCGGTCTTTTGACGATTTAACCTACCGGGGTATGGAATTGGAAGGGTCTTAGTGGGCTCTTGATTTGGTGAGGAAGCCGTTTCTGGTTGAGGTGTAGGTGAAGTCGTGTTTTGACTTCCTTCAAATGGTGGCAACGGGGCATCCTCGGGACCCACGGTTCGGTTTCTTAAAGTGATGAGGTGTACTTGCGCCTTTGGGTTGGTTTCGGTATTACTTGGTAACGCGCCTTGTGGTCTCTCGGAGAAATTTTGAGCTAGTTGATTTAATTGTTTTTCAATGTTTTGAATACTAGCTTGTTGATTTCTAAAATTCGATTCCAATTGTTGAAACCGATCCGAGTTTTTCTTTTCGGTGTCGGAGATTAGGCGAGATACGGTATCTTCAAGCCTTTCTCTTCCACCTTGTTGTTGAGAGAAATTTTGTGGTTGTTGAAAATTAGTTCGTTGGTTTTGTTGGTTACTACTATTGCCGGGATCTCTCCAACCAAGATTTGGGTGGTTACGCCATCCTTGGTTGTAGGTACCCGTTGGAGGACCCGACGGCCTAGGTCTATTATCAATGTAGTTTACCGTTTCTATTTGTTCATCTAATTCTTTCATACAACTCCAATTTTCATGTGGCCCACCACACCCTTCACAAGACATAACCGAGGCCGTTTTTGTCATTTCTAACTTTTTGATTTTTGAAGAGAGGGCCTCGATTTGGGCTTGTAAATAGGTGCTTTCGTCAACCTTACGGGCGCCCGGGGCAATAGATTTATTACCTCGGGGAGTGTGCCACTGAAAATTGGTTTGAGCAATTTCCTCAATTTGATTATATATTTCATTTGGGCGACGATTACCTAAAAGTCCCCCGGAGCTTGAATCAAGTGTCTGTCTTGTGTGTGGCAACAACCCATTGTAGAAAGTGGATACTTGTTGCCACACCGCTAGACCGTGATGAGGACACTTTCTTAGAAGCTCCTTGAACCTTTCCCAAGTTTCATATAAGGATTCCCCATCCTCTTGTGAGTATGTATTAATTTCAGTCATTAGTTTAGCCGTTTTAGCAGGAGGGAAATACTTATATAGAAACTTTTGGGCTAGTTCATCCCAGGTGTTTACCGAGCCAACTGGGAGGGTGTTAAGCCAAGCTTTAGCTCGGTCTTTTAGTGAAAATGGAAACATCCTAAGGCGAATGGCGTCGTTTGATGCTCCATTGATCCGAAAAGTATCACATATTTCCAAGAAATTAGTAATATGTAGATGGGGATCCTCGTCCGCAAGCCCATGGAAGGTTGCGGAGTTTTGGAGCATTTGTATCAAATGCGGCCGAAGTTCGAAGTTGTTGGCTTCGACATTCGGTGCATTGATAGCGACGCCGAGATTGCCTACGGTGGGCCGTAGGTAATCCATGAGGGTACGTTGGTCCGCCATTGGGAGTGGGTCCCCCGAAACTTTCTCTTGATTTTTAGCTTTAAGTCTTTTTCTGAGAAAGCGTTCGAGTTCTTCTAGAGGTTCTTTTATGTCTCTACTAGAACTGGAGCTCATGCACTACGTAGGAGGTTCAAATGTGGCGCCTAGGTTCCAAGTCCTGCAATAAAAACAGAAAAGAACGTTGGTCAGAATGTTCACCACGGCCCCGTACTCAGTGAACACGACCCGTGGTCAGAGATACAGTGATTGTTTTCTGGATCCCTGTTACTGGGAGTTGGACACGACCCCGTATTGCACCGACACGGCCCCGTGTTCAGCTCTCTGTAACTCAGAAAATAAAAACTGCCAGTGATGATGCTGGGCACGACCCGTCTCCGACCAGGCACGGCCCGTGCTGAGCTCTGCAAAGGCTGAAAAAACTAAAAAAAATCCTAAAAAAATGAAAAATAAGAAATATGATTAGGCCGTTGATTCCTAACTTCCTTAAAATCCTTGTGTCCCCCGGCAGCGGCGCCAAAAACTTGATGCGTGTGAAGTGTTATATATATTAGGTGTATATTTTAAGCCCCTTTAACACTTATTTTTAGCCAAGTTTTAAATTTATAAAACACGATATTTCACTAACACTAAACACACATATGGGCAAGTGCACCCATCGTGAGCGTAGTATAGTGTTGGTAAGATACCGAGGTCGTCCAAGGACACAAGAGCTTTTAGTACCGGTTTATCCTCAACGTCTAATCAAAATAAAAAGTTTAGAAAAATGTTTTAAACTAAGAAAAGTAAAAACTAACTAAAATGCTGAAAATAAAAATAAAAAGAAAAAACAGATAGACAAGATGAATCACTTGGTTCCGACTCGTATCTAGTGTAACCTTTGATTATTCCCGTACTTTTGCACATAATTAAGAGATTATCTTAGTTATTGTAGTAGGCCCCTCTTTTGAAGGTGACGTTACCCTCACCCCAGTAGTCTGAGTCAGCAGGGATACAGTCCTAAAAGGGTGGATTATTGGAAGATAATTAATTAAGTTATTAATGCAGTATTATGGTAGGCCCCTCTTTTGGAGGTGACGTTACCCTCGACTAAGTAGTCTGAGTCAGCAGGGATACAGTCCTAAATAGCCGGGTTATTGTATTAATAGTAGTTAACTTATGAGGGGATCAAATAGTTTGGACCCCCGCCATCCAATACCGTGAAGTATTGAAGGAGGTCCTACTAAATTTGACCCATGTCCATTGCAGGACCTCTAAACGCTGAACAATGGCAAGACCTTTACCAAACCGTTCCCTTAACCCCCGACCAGGTAGCCAACATACCTCCATATAGACCGTGGAGATATGAATGGTGAAAATCTTTTATTTTATATAGACAGTAAAATAATTTCAAGACACCACGGACAAACGATAAGGAAAGATCACCTTCAACATAAGCAACTAGTTATTAAAGTCATTAATACAAAACCAAATAAAAAGTGCAAAATATTAGAAATAAAAAGTATTACACTAGACACTTTGTCTTCACCAAGTGATGTAAGAGACTTAGGCAAACATGGCCTTGATTGTCAAGAACTCTTACGATCAATCTTGGATCCCGAGACGACTCACACACTCTACGATGGACAATGGATGATGGTGGTGGTTGATGGTGTTATGGTGGTGGTGGGTGGTGGGTGAAGTGTGAGAGAGGTGGTGTGCCAAGGGATGGTTTGAGCTTGAGCCAAGCACTTCTATTTATAGGCTGAACAGAAGCTCGGGCACGGCCCTGTGTCCAGTGGGCACGGCCCCGTGTCCACATCATCTCTTTCTTCATTTAATGCAGTTTTGTCTTTTTAGTTGACCACGCCCCCGTGTCCGCTGAGCACGACCCCGTGGTGCAGAAGAATCTTTGTACTATGCAGATTTGCTGGATTGTGCGAATCTTATAGTTGACCACGGCCCCGTGTCCGCTGAGCACGGCCCCGTGGTGGGCAATAGAAGCTTCTACCACTTTGTCTTTTCTGCTGACACTTGGGCATGCCCCCGTGCTGGCTGAGCACGGGGCGTGTTCAGGCTTCTGATCTCTTGTTTTGCTTGGGAAGATGCTGTTGTGGGGTCGGGCATGTCACGTCTTGTCTTTTTTCTTGTATTTATGTTAGATTTTGATGTCTTTTTGCTTCTTTTGTTAATTTGAGCTCATTTAATCCTGAAAATACAAAAGGAAGACAAAAGCACACTTTTTCCAACATTAGTACTAAAAAATGGTTAGTTTTATGCCTCATTTGATGAAATTTATATGTTAATATTTGAACACATCACATATGAACGTTCTTGGAGTATTAAGGAAAAGACGAAGGCATTGCATGATAGAAAGTTAAAGGGGTTAAAAGAGTTTAAAGCCGGTGACATGGTACTTTTATAAAATTCAAGGTTCAAATTGTTTCCCGGTAATTTGAAATCCAAATGGGCGGGGCCATACTTGGTAAAGGAAGTGTTTTCGTATGGTACCATAGAGTTACTAAATGAAGCCGACGGATGTACGTGGAAAGTGAATGGCCATAGGTTGAAGCATTATTTAGGAAGGCCTATCGATACCGTCGAGAAGGAGGAAACTCCTCTCGAAGACCTACTGAGCATCACCGTTTAGAGTCTTGAGTGAATTCTCAAGTGTAGAGTTTGTACCATTTGTATCAAGTCGTTATTTGAGTCTTTTCGTAGTTAACGATAGTTTTTGTAGATTTTCGTGTCTTTGTTTTGTGTGTTTGAGCATTTTGCAGGAAATCCTTACCGACGAGAAGCGAGAATTGAAGAGAAAACGACATTCCAGGTAAGTCCCAGTGTTAGAAAAAATTTGGGATGAGGTTTGGGTAAAACTTGAAATTTTTCTAAGGCATGGAAGCCTTCAAATTTTCGAAACTTTCTGTGAAAACATGGCCTTCGCGTCACGCCAAGGCAATTAGACATCACCGTTGCGTAGCGCGAGGCCCCTTATTTGAATGAACTGTATTTTAAGGGCTTTGCTTCGCGCGAAGGCTCTTCACAATCATGATCGCGTAGTGCGAGGCCTTCACTGAAAGTGAACCTTTTGCCCATAAGGGCCTAGCGTCACGCGAGGATGAAACCACTTAGTAAACACCCATGATACAGTTATATATCATGCACACAAGTTCCATTTTAAATTTTGTATAAAAAAACCATTTATTTTAGTTTCAAGTTTGTGAAATATCCCAAGAATCAAGAGAAACCTTCCATCATCATGAACATCACCAAGAATCAAGAATAGGTTTTAAAAATAAATTTTATACCTTCAAGATTCAAGTGGGTTTTTGACAAGATTTTGATGTTATGGAGCTTGTTTCTTCTTGGAATCACCGTGGAAACCTTCGTGGATCTTCACAACACCTTGAAACCTTCTTGGAATGGACTTAGATCTTCAAGAACAAGTTTGAAAAATGAAGATGGAGGTTGCAAGAGGGGTGTTCGGCCGTAGCTTTTAGAGAGAGAAAGAGAGAGTTGATTGTTTTCAAATGATTATCTTGGTTTATGGAAGATTTAGGAAGATATGGTTGCAAACATAATCATCATACATCATCTTCTAGGCCACCAAGTGTAGGAGAGAGAGGAGAGAGATGACCTTGCATAGCCACCACTTGTCTTCCCACTTTTATCATATACACATATATAATATATTACACGCATACACATATATATATACATATATATAGATCAAAACTGATATTTTACTGCATACCGGGTATTTTATCTAGCGTTTTAATTTCGTTTTATGACGTTTTAAATTATTTTTATCACTCTATAAAAATAAACTCGCCAAAATATTACTGAAATAATTATCAGTTGCCTCGACTGGCTACGTTGACAGTATTTTGTCAGATACGCGCAGTATCACGCGGTATGCGCTCAAACTCGAAAAATATAGTTTCTTAGCGTTTTAATTTATTTTTCCTTCTGGACATGATTAAAATTACCATTCTAATCATAATAGATTATTTTTAGGATTTTAACATTGTTCGGGTGGTCACCGGCATTCGTTTCGCATTTTATTCGTTACGCGATAAGTGTTTATCTTATTGTTGCCAACATAATTTTTATCAATGTTTGGATTTACCAACACATCAAATATCACATATAAACATCAATATCAGTCAAATACAACATTTTTATTTATTCATGATACGTGTTACATTTGTACGGTACAACCTAAATAGCCGGGTGTCACATAGATGGATCCTAGTAGCGAATGGTACCACAGGACATTTTTTGATGTGGGTGAGTTTGGGTTTGGTAGATCTGCTGTAACACATGTGCCTTTAATAGACTGTCCAAGCAATGCAGCTTATTTGGATGGTTATATGGTTGGGGGAGATGAGTTGCCTTAAAAGGTACCAAGGGCCATTTGCCTTTTCGAGCGATATACCGGAGATATAGCCATGGATGACGTCACACTACCCATCTCCGATGGATCAAAGGTCTGCTGGAAAGTCAAAATTGGTGTTTTGGGTAAGATTTGTTGTGGAGAGAGGGAGAAAGAAGCAGGGAGATGGCAGAGTGATTAGGGTTAGGAATTGGGGGAGATAGGTTATATATGTAATTTTTTGTTTTATTTATTAAGAAAAATTTAAATAAAAGCATGAAATGACCATGATACCCTTAAGTGAATGGATTTAACTTAAATTTTTAACCTAGTTAGTCTTAAAGGACGAAAGGTGTAATGGGTTTTCTAAATAAAGGATTGCGATTGTAATTATTGAAGTTAAAGGTCATCCATTGCAACCCGCTACAAACATAAAGGACGAAAAATGTAATTTACCAAAAAAATTAACAGACCATTTTCAATAGAAATGTTAAAGAACATTCTAGAGCAACTACTAGCTCCCCCGACCCTAGGCTTTGTAAGTATAACATTCTATTTGTGTGGTAAAATATGTGGTAAAATACATATATTTGTCCCGTGTAAAGTGTATAATTATTGTATAAGTTTTATCTGTTTTTATTTAGTTTTAGTATTATATTATATTATTTTGTGTTGGGCCAAGTCCTAGTGGAAATGGAGCAAAAACGAGTAATATGGAAATGACCAGTCAGTTGGGCAGAGTGGGACGCCAGTGACTGAAGGAAATTCGTCGCTATTTTCTGTAAGTGGATCAAAACCACTATCTCTATTTTATAAGTTGGAAGGCTGCGACATATATATTACTTCTTGGCGGCAGCATATATAATTTTGAGAGGAGTTCGATAAACAGAGACAAAAGAAATAAAAAGGGCCCCCAAACATCATCAGCCCATTAGATTTCGTAAATTGCATGCCATTGGGCCTTGAAACAATTATAAAAGCAATGTTATGGTTATAACCTAACACTATGTTCCCTAGTGGTGCACAAAAAACCCGAACCCGGATCCGGACCCGAAAAAAAAACCTGGAACCGGGTATTATAAAACCCGGGTTTTTTATACCCGAACCCGACCCTACCCGTAGGGTAGGGACCGGGTATGCATATTTGATCTAAAACCCGAACCCGAAACCGGTTTTTTTATACCCGGTTTATACCCGAAACCCGGTTTTATAAATACCCGAACCCGGAACCGGGTTTTATAAATACCCGAAACCGGTTTTTAAAAAAAACCCGATTTTGATGTAATCTTGTTTAATTATGTATGCATTAAGACTTCTAGTTCTTATGATTTAACAAAATTATGTATGCACTTTGATGTAATCTTGTTTAATTATTAGGTTTCTAATGATATTTGCCACCGCTACTTAATTATTTAGTATATTTCATTACAAGTGGAAACAAATATGTCAATATATGTTGGCCCTTCTATTTTCTTTGTTTGTTTAATATCATTATTAGTTTTTGTATTTAATAAATTGTGCCTCTGTTTATAAAGTTCAAGAATAGCCACATGAAGAACTATAAATTGTGCCTCTGTTTATAAATTGTGTCTCTGTTTATCAATAGATTTGATGTCTATGTGTGAGAGTTATGTGTGATACATTTTATAAGCATAGTTTCGGTCGGGTTTTTTTAATACCCGGTGCGGGTTTTTTCCCAACCCGATGCATACCCGAACCCTACCCGATGAATACCCGAACCGGACCCGAACCCGGAAATAGGGTATTATAATACCCGGGTTTTATAAAACCCGACCCGAACCCTACCCGAACCCGGGTATATAGGGTATACATTTTTGGTATAGAACCCGGACCCGGACCCGACCCGGTTTTTAAAAAAACCCGATTTTGTAAAACCCGATCCTACCCGAACCCGATCCTACCCGAAACCCGGTTTTAAAAAAAAAAACCCGATTTGTGCACCACTAATGTTCCCGAGTCATTTAACAGGAGGAGGTGAGAGGAGGGGTGGGGAAGGAGAATTTTCTCCCCTAATCTCTCCAATTTGGGAGGATGAATATATGGTCATATTTTCTTCCCTTTTCCCTCCCCTCCCCCTGTTAAATGAAACTCGGGAACATGGTTTTTCATATTTTCATCTCTTTTTCCTCCCCCACCCTGTTAAATGAGTCTCGGGAACAGAGTGTAAAGGAAAATATACTTAGACGAAAAGGCATCAGTGGACGCAATAATTTTTAATCAATATTGGGCTGCCAAACATCCAGCTATTTTCGTGAAGGTCAATATATGGCCTTTCAAGCATTTAATGATTGTTATGATGATATAAATAAACCCTCATATACCTAATCTAATTAATTGAGGTCAGACGCAAAAATGTACATCCACTATCATTCTATACATTATCTAGGAAAAAAAAGGCATATACGGCAGATCATCCGGTACGAGACGTGAACATTAGGAGGGACGAAAATTATGAAGTCTTTTGGCAAGGATTGAAGCTTATGAATTATTGGGATTGAAGATAAAGAAGTTTGGAACTTAAGGGATTACGGGTTTTGCTTACCGGGTTCTTTTATTTTCTAGTTTCTTATATTCTATGTCAATGAATTCTGAATTTAAATCTTATTTTATTGTTTTTAAGACTATGTTTCTTGGCTAAATTCTTAGACTATCTAGGTTGCGATGAACTTTTAATAAAGTATGGTTTTTTATTAGTTTGTTAATGTGTTTTATGGGTTTATCTTAAAAAGTAACGAACTTTGGAATTCTTGATTTAATGTGAATGCGTATTATATCTTGTTTGAATCTGATCACATGTTTCACTTGCGTTTTTGTGGATGTCTTCTATGTATGAATGTCAGTTAGGTCGTGGACTGTGTGTTAGCGATTAGTTTGCGGTTAATTGGCCAATTTTCCGTAGGAACTGTGATTAAGGTTTTTTTTTATAGGATTTAATATTCTACCAATCTTAATATCCGAGAGGTGAGAGATTGTCGGTCCGTCTTTATTGTTAGATTGCTAGGGTTAGGTAATTCGAGAGAATATCTCCTTAGTTTACCTTTCAGTATTTGCTTATCGAGTTGAATCAAAGTCCTTAGTTGCCTTAGATTTCTAACCGAGAGGTAGTAAATCATATTAGGGCACTTTTCTAGATAATTAGATAACCGAGAGGGAGTCTAATAAACCGGTAGTCTTAACAGCCTTTTAGAGGTCCATAGGCGTCTTCCTGAGAAGGGTCGGGGGTCCTGTTCGGTTTCTCTTATGGTTTAGCATTTAAAGATCCCGGTTCCATAACACATTAGCATCCGATGGGAAAACCATACGATATCAATTGGGATTCCAACCTAGGAAGTTGTTCGTCACTTCTGATCTAAATCTCGTTTAAGTCGTGTCTTAGTTATTTAGTTAATTAGTATCTAATTTAATCGCAAATTTAGGATAGTTAGAGAACCCCCCTCAAATAAAAACAGTTAGAGTTTGTGTCAGTCTAAGTCTAGATAGAAGTTAGTAAACGCAATTAGAGAGTCTCGTGGGTTCGATACTCGGACTTACTTAGGCTATACTGTATTAACTTGTACACTTGCCGGTTGTGTGGTCTAGATTAGAGAGTCTTAGTTTTATAAATTTAAAATTAGGTGTCTAATTTAGGTTAAAATTAGTTAGTTTTTTATAGACCGTATTCAGCACATCATTATATATGTAATTTTTTGTTTTATTTATTAAGAAAAATATAAATAAAAGCATGAAATGACCATGATACCCTTAAGTGAATGGATTTAACTTAAATTTTTAACCTAGTTAGTCTTAAAGGACGAAAGGTGTAATGGGTTTTCTAAATAAAAGATTGTGACTGTAATTATTAAACATAAAGGACGAAAAATGTAATTTACCAAAAAAATTAAGCAGACCATTTTCAGTAGAAATGTTAAAGAACATTCCAGAGCAACTACTAGCTCCCCCGACCCTTGGCTTTGTAAGTATAACATTCTATCCATTTACCAGGTTTTAAACACTTAAATATGGTCAGTAGATGTTCCGCTGACTTGCAACTTTGAACAGCTGACTTGGTAAATGGTGAGTAGATGTTCTCTAGCTTTTTAGCTTAGAACATCCGGCTTGGTAAACAACTTAAGATGATCAATGTATGATCAGACAGTCAGTTATTTGCATACTCTTTTTGTTTACCATTACAGAGGCTAAATGATAATCTTGGACAAGTTTTCAAAAATTCAAAGAGAGCATCATTTACTGCCTGGTGATTTCCCAAATGTCGATAACCTTAGACAAGATCTAAATGGTTACAATATACACAGGTTTGAAAGAGTAAAGTCAAGAATGATACAAGTTGTTGATGAGATAGTTGCTCATGATATCCCAACTTTGGCGAGGAGTTTTAGAAAAGTTCAATCATTGTATAGAATTGTTAGGACAATTTCATATTTATTTCCCTTCCTTTATTGAGGGGTGTCAAATGGTATATATATGTTAGTTTTGTTAAAAGTATGTGAGCGTAGTGTTTTGCAACTTGCTCGAAGGTTGACGTCCTACCAACTGTATTAACCAAAAAAGTAACAAAGTATGGTGGTTCTTACAAATTTCTCATGGAGGCAATGATGTCATGTGTGGTTATTTGGTATGTAGTTAAATTGAAGTTGCTGTTGATATACATACTTCAATTTTTAACCTAAGGTTTGTTTTTTCCAGTCATAATTTTCAGGGAATCCATGACTCAAATCCTTACGTATAACAACCAAACTTATGCAAATGTCCAAACAAAAGCCACATTATCAGATGGTTTTGTGGGAGATATATATGGGTCCTTGAGTGCGCGGCAAAAAAAAACATACATACTCGCGGCAACGCGCGTGCATTTCCACTAATTAATAAAATTAAAGATATGTTATTTTACTAAATATTAAATGTAAAGTGTGTGTACAGGTGAGTTTTGTTCTAGCACATACCTGTCAATCTCAATTAAATTTCATCAATGTCAAAACACCACCTTTCTCCATCTTCATCTTCCTCATTATATTTATATTTAATATATTTAATACATAGATGTAGGGGTTATCTTCTCCGCGGTCAGGGGTACCGTGCATTACCTTTTTTTTACATAGATGTATATTTATAGGGAGTTAATTTTTACACACCCCTTCTCTCAATCTCTTTTTATACATACATAAATATATAGAGAGAGATAGAAAAAAAAATATGAAAATAAGATTTAAAGATGTAAGAATAGTGAAAGAAATATTTATATCATTTCAATAAACCATTTGGATTTGATTAAGACTAGTATGACGCTCCGCGCTTCGCGGCGGATTCGCAATTGGAACATGATACAGTAGGGGGAGACGTATATTGCAAAAATAATTTTATTTACAAAGGCGTGTGTTATAAATTAAAAAATATCTTAAAATTGAAGCTAATTGTAAAAGCAAAATGGTATCTCTTTTACCATCAATTTGAAAGTCATCTCTTTTGTTATCCTTGAATCCAGAAGGATGCTTCTGTGAAACAAAAGCACATTAATTCAAGAGATTATAAACTAATCTAATATTTTTAAACAAAAGTAATGAGTTCTAGCCCTGGCGGCAGCCCACCTGTAACAAAAGTTTAGCAAGTTTGTCCGGTTTTGACCCGTTACCCAACCCCATGTAATCATATACAATCAATCGTTCTTGACCTTTAATGCAATAGCCTTGAAAGCTGAAGCTGAGAAAGCTTTTGTGTTAAGCAATGTTTTAATTACTTGAGATCCATCCCATAGCTGACCACAATGAACACTATCAAATGCACCTTCACCAAACTTGTTTAACTAAAACTGTTTGTAACAGCATGACTCGTGATCGAAATCAATCATAATAAGAGTAGAGGGAAATCACATATTAATAATATACATTATGATGCTATCTTGAAATGAAAGGATATGTCTTACATGTTACATTAATAGTTCCAATGGAAGCTAGGAAGGTTGACACTCCTTAAACTTGTAAACCCTCAAAACAATCTTCATTAATCTGCAGAGTGCAGAAGACAAAAACAAAATTTAGGTATTTTGAAAGATGCATTAATCCTTCGTTCAATCAAGTACTCATAATCAGTTCTAAATAATGGATCAAACATGCTGGTAATAGAAGGTATCAGGAGTAAAACTCAATACTCAATTTTAGATCCCCTACAATAGTTGAAAGATGTAAAAAAACTTGACTTTTATCTTTCTAAAGATGTATATTGTCATTGTCGCTACAGAATTTTACTCATTCCAATGACCAGACACTCACTTTTTTACCCACTAACATCAACCATACGACCACTACATATGGTCTAATAGGCAGGTTACTAACATATATAATCAATTGTTCCCATATCATCAGCCCCAATTTTGACATTTGCTCACATTTCTCTACTAAATATTAGTCAGGTGACCACAATTGAATAACAGATGATCATGACTATCCATCTGTTGTTTGCAGATTACAGAATACAAGTCTCTATTTTTAAGGCATAAGCAGGCAAAGGAAGTAACAACAAATAAAGAAAAGACACTTGCTCAAAATTCAAAACCAGAAAAGTAACTTATGATCAATTGTTCTTAAGCTAGTTCAAACTTAAGTCTCACCATAAAACACCATGGCCGGCGGTCTGTGTTGCCACCGGATCGGGTCTAACCTTTTTCGCCGGAACACCATCGTCGCGGCCGATAACCATGACCACAACATCACCGTGACCATCGGAACCCTTGTAGCTTCGTCGGGACCTGTTCATAACTGCCACCTCAATCAACTACCACAATCAAATCAAAACCAAACCCTAAGTACAACAATGAATCATCCTACTTTAGTATTGATAATTCAGTAACATAGTGTTGAGTTACCATACCGTGCAGCAAGCCACCAACATCGTCGAGTAGGCGGCAGCTAGGGTTTTACGTTGAAATAGCGCCGCCACCAAGGCGGGCCCTAATCTGGCGGTTTATGCAGTGACTATAGCTGCTGGCGCTCTGCTATTATGACTTCCAAGTTAAGATCGCCTACAATGGGGGCTAGCCGGCGAAGATTAAGCCCCTGCCATGGCTCCGGCAGCGGCAATGATCGGCGATCAATGGTCGTATGCTACTCTGACAGTCGATGAAGTTCTAGTGGCCATGGGTTTCCAGCGGTAACCACTTCATTGGTGTTGCGTGTACCAGATCCGGACGGCCGGATCTAGCACCGACAGGGGTGAAGACGAACCCTAGATGGGTTATCCGACTTCCTGCAGACCATCGCCGACGATTCACGGGGTTTGAATGGTGACATGGCGAAATTGTAATTTCTGGCACCGACGTTCATCTGACGCCCGTTATCGTTAATTTCCTGTTCCTCGGTTATGTTATGAATTAATATAGTACTAGATTTTGCCCCGCCCGCGTTGCGGGGAACTAAGCCGAATATTTCTCTCTCATAACATGTACGTCGGTGTTTCGGTTACTTGTACATACGATTCATAACACGATCTCAAAAAAATGACATTGAATCAACCAATTAAATTAAAACATTAACATACTTTTGCTTAAGAAAAACAAAAATGATAGAAAAACAATAATTTTAAACTCGGGGCAAAATTGTAATTTTTTAGAATAAATGAGCGTGTGCCAGGCAGTCGTCTGACACGAATAAAAATTACAATGAGACAAACAATTAAAACAAAGCATTACTATAGTTCTGTAAAAAAAAAAACTAAAATGATGGCATGATTGTAATTTTATACTGGGGACAAAATCGTAATTTAAATGGGAAAGCAAAGGAAAACGATGGCAAAGATGTACATTTATTTAAGTTGAGGGCAAAATCTTATTTTGGCTTATTGGGGAAAAATCAAAACTAATGACAAAACTGTAAATTTAGACGGGTCAAAATCGTAATTTTTAGTTGGGGGGTAAAAGCATAATTTTATTTTGAACTGGGTAAAAACGTAATTTTGAACTGATAGCAAAATCGTAATTTTAAAGCGGAGATAAAATCTTAAATTGGTGTGACATTGACCCTCGGTATGGTAGTAGGCGCAAGAAATGTCAAGAAAATATCTATATGTTTTTTACATCGATCAAAACTATAGAAAGAAATTTACACGGGGTGGTAAAGCGAAAGAAATAACATTTTCATTAAAATTAAATAATAAATTAATTATTGTATTGATATGTGTCTACTTTCAACGATTTTACTGAAGTGTTCCAAGTATTGTGTTTCATTAGATTTAAACATAAGGGTACATGATGAAAAGTATGAAGTTAAAAAGTTCTAAATTAAAATTTACCTAAATTCAAGGGTTATTTAAGAGTATTCTACAAACCAGTGAAACTTGGCTAAATGAGGACAATACCACGTATTTCATTAATTACAAAACTGTGGGTAAGAACTAAGAAGCCTTCTCTAGGTAGTAAAGTAAAGCAGGTGCACTCACCGATCTATATTCCTTATTTTAGTCTCAA
>JARYGA010014740.1:0-21230 GCA_030545235.1 Helianthus tuberosus | reverse complement strand
CCACCCGCTTGACTTACGCTGGGCGCGACAGCCAGTCGTCGAGACGCAGCCCTGAGCTGCCACGTGGCAGCAACGTGTTGGACCTTTACTCATGACCGGACAAGGCTACGGCCTAGACACCCTATGTCGCGGGGCCGCTTAAGACTCCCTCTAAGTCTACGCGGGCCGCGTGGGACCCCAAATCTGCTCCTATAAATTGGGAGCTCAGGCCTTTAGTTCCGATCGCTCATTTCCTTTTTCTCTCTCAAAATTTATGATATTATAAGCTATTTTTGGGTATTATACCCCCTAATTAACGAAGTTCTGCTCTGTTATAAGTATTATAACTCCGATTACGTATTAGATACGCTACCCGATTGATCCAGGGTTCCGTAACGGCTGTCGAAGTTCTGCCCGACGTAGTCGTTGGAATGTCGTCTCGGGGAGGCTATTACTAATGTAAATATTGGGTTATTATACTAACACATGTACATTTGTGTAATTAATAGATAACAACGTAGTCGTTGGAATGCCGTCTCCTTTTTGTAAACTGTTTTTACCAAACCTTAAATGTTTTACAATGTGATTAAGCAGTGATTGAGTCTTTGTAGTTCTTCAATTACTGCTGGTATGTTGGGGTTTTGTATACAAAATGTGGAACACATTACTATTGGACAACGAGTTTGCCAATGTGTAATATGACCCACCAGTCAGGATTGACAGTACTGAAAGAGTAATTGTATAGACATAAACATTGTAATAGCTCTCAATACTGTTAAAGGATAAAACTCTTCTTGATTAAACTGGGATTCACTCACCAGTATTTTCCATTGACAAAATGTTTTTAAACGCGTTTCAGGTAAAAAAAAAATATGAAAGCCAACTAGAAGCCAGCTGGACAGCACTGAAGGCTTAAAAAAGTGGCTATAAAAGTTACCTAAATAAAAGAAGATGTTTTATTCAATAAAATAGGGATTTTCCCTATGAAAATGTTTGTAATGAAAACTTGGGTTTTATCCCAATATGTTTAATATTATAAAAGCGTGGTATTTACTCTGATAAATATTTCCTAACTACGGTCCTGATGAAATTTCCGCTGCCAAATTGATAAACAAAGGATACCACCAAAACTGGTCTCGTGGCCGCCCGTTCCTGGGATAGATAGGGGCGGGGGTTGTGACAGAAGGTGGTATCAGAGCTAAGCCACTGATTCAGCCACATAAATGTTTTGCTGACACAAATATATTATTCAAATTTTTAGGAGATTCATTACGGACATACGTGCATATCTGTATTTTATTATTATGTGTTATTTGACTATTTGTTAGTTTACAGTTTGAGTGATCAAGGACCCTCAGACGCATATCGTCAGTTGTCCGATTCACCTATGAGTGAAGATACCTCTTCACAGCCTGCCCTCTCTGGGTATGCAGCTGATAATGAAGAAGGGATGTTTGTGTTTAAGGCTCAGTGTGTAGAGCCATTCCCTCAGAGAAAGAGAGGATGGTTCAGTAAGGGAGCATACGAGCGTAGGAAAAGAATGCGAAAGTTGCAACAGCAGAGAGTCCTAGCAGCAGCTAAGCGAGAGACAGATGCCCATACATAGGATATGCTTAATAGGAGCTTAGCCAATTTTCATATCCTAGCAACCACAGCCGCCGACCCAAACCTGGAACAACTAGTAGCCCCACAACCCTTTCCTTTGTTTCTCACGCAGCCGATGGAGATAGAAAACAACCCTGAAAACCAAGTCCAAATGCATGACTTCAACCCTGAGGAGATACCTAGGATACCAGCTCCTAATCACTTAGACCCAGATTATGATCCATGGTTCGATGATCATAGGGATAATGTGCCACGCTATCACCTAAACTACGAACCCATGCCAAACTTAGCAGCCTATCCAGGTCTGGACCCTCTAGATCCCTACTACGATAATGATGAATGCATCAGGGAGATCTTAGAGAATCCGTACCCTCGAGAGGAATCCATGCCCCAGTACCCAGACCCAGTACCAGCACTTGCACCCCCAATGAGTGCAGAAAATGTGCAAGAGCTCCGAACTTTCGGAGAAGAGATTTTAGAGAATAGCGAGAGGATGAGGCAAGTAGGAGAGCGACTCGTCTGGAAGTACGACTAGCGCAATATGAATTACTGGATGAATCCCTATCAGTGAAGGTGATGGTGGAGATAATAAAAGTAATAATAATATATAATATGTTTGTATGAAAAAAATTTATAATATATATGTGTAATCATAATAATAATAATAATAATAATAATAATAATAATATATGTTGTAGTATAGACCACTTCGTGGTTAGCGATGCATATCAGTATTGTAATTTTTAATTTCTAGTATCGGTTTGTATTAGAAACATACTATATAAGAAAGAGTAAGTCGCAATGCTCGACGCTTTTGACCAATATGTGTGTTGTGTGATTGTTGCCTAAATTATTAATTATTTTGTGATATTAATAATTGGCAAATGTTTAAAATTCAGATGGACAACGAAGTGAACCAGGAAAACCAGAATAATGATAACCAGAGTAACAATTGTTAGGAAACTTTATTTGTAAGTATTGAAGAAAATCACAATCAACTGGATCTATGAAGAGATCACAGTCCTGAAGATCACAAACAAGAACAAGAAGATCAGATGGGACAATTGAAATGCAAAAGCACCTACTTCAAGGAATCACAAGTTGATCAAGAGCAGAATTGGATTATCAGAGAAGCTCATTTCTGATGGATCTGATGATATTTCTGATGATTTGTTCATCAGAATTTCTGATGAAGTGGTTTATCAGAATTCTGATGAAATACCCCACTTGTCTGAAATTGGCTCTATCCTGCCACAATTACCGAAGCAAGTTGACATTATTGGATATCATGATGAAAAAGGCAACTTGAACGTTGGATTCAATGAATATGTCAATTGGACACTTTTTGCAGGACTTATTGCATGAATAAACTATTGTTTATTCATGCACCCAGCCTTCTATAAATAGAAGGCTCAACCAGCAGAGGATAATTGAGTTTGAAGCTTATCATTCATAGATACATCAAAACTCCATTGCCCTCTCACCCACAGAATTCAAGATTCATTTGTACTAGATAATAATCTTACAATCACCTTGTAAACCATTTTGTTTCAAAGTGATATAAACTTGATAATTCTGTAGGTCTTGTTTCTTGAAAGTCTGATTTCCATTTCCGCGCATCTTTTTCACATCTACTGAAATCAGTTGCCATATTACGTGAAAAGATGTTGTTAAGGCCATACTGGGTCCAACAATTGGTATCAGAGCAGATTGAATAAATTATTTTCAAACGATCAATCGCTTATCTTCTTTTCTCTAAATATGGCCAGCTTTCAATCCTGGAATAATGCTTTTAAGATTGGTTCTATGTCCAAACCTCCGACTCTTGTCAGAGAGGAATACCCCCAATGGAAAATCAGGATGGTCAATTTTCTTAATGGTCATGACCGAGCTCTGTTTCAATCCATTGAAAGGGGTCCACATATACCAATGACTGTTATACCATCTATTCCAGCAACTGACCAATCACCTGCTATCCCTGCCTCCCAAGCTCCCAAAAGTGAAATACTTTGGAGTGAGGAAGACAAGGAAAAGGTGGCTGGGGATGAAAGGGAAAAGTCAATTTTAATAATGGCCATCCCCAATGACATATTTTCACAAGTTGATGCTTGTGCATCAGCCAAGGAAATATGGGATCAGTTGGAAAATCTTTGTGAAAGAGGAGAAAGGATGAGAAGAAACAAAAGAACAAACAATGTCTCATCTTATGAAAGGTTTAAAAGTTTGCCAAATGAAAGGTTAAATGATACATATCTAAGAATTACAAAACTTTTAAACGAGCTAAAGAAATTTGGAATAACTAAGTCAAATGATGAAAGAAACATAAAATTTCTTGATGCCCTTCCTAGAGAATGGAGAAGTCTTACAATGACTTTGTCCTCAACTTTAGAAGTAGGAAACATGAGTCTCCATGACTTATACAGCATCTTGATCCCTAGAGAGGAAGAAATATTTGAAGAAACCATTCAAAGAGGGGGATCTTTAGCTCTTATGTCAAACTCACAAAGATTAACAACTTCCAATGATCCACAACCATCAAACAGCCAAAATCTTGAAATTTCTGATACATCATCATACTTTTCAGCTTTTGCTGAAGCAATAGCACTGCTCACCTAAACATTTGAGTAGAGGTTGAGGGGAGGAAGCCAGAGGTACCAGAGAAGTGACAGAGGAAGGATGGATGGGAGATCTAAAGAGGAATTTAGATCTAAGGATAAAGGGAATGCTGAAGTTGTGTGTTACAAAGGCAAGCAGAGAGGTCATTATGCATCAGAATGCAAGACCAAAAAGCTGAAGGATGTTACCTATTATGAGAAAAAGCTTGAAGAAGCAAAGAAGCAGCAACAACTAAGCTTAATTGCTGGAACAGATACATGGTTATCTGATGATTCTTCTGATAATGAAGAAGAAGAATTGGCAAATTTCTGCCTCATGGCACTTTCTGAAGGTCTACCAGAAACTTCAGAACAAAAGGTAAATTTAGACAATCTTGATCTTGAACACAAGCTAAACAAGCTCATGTCAGATTTTCTAAATCCGCAAGAAAAACATCAATCAGATATTAGAAAATCTGATGAGTTGCAAAGGACCTTCAATAAAATCATTCTTGAAAACCAACTTCTTATAGAGGAAAGTTTAGATCAAAGAGCAAAAATTGAGTTTTATGAAAATGAAAGAAAAGATCTTTACAAGAAAATAAATGACAAAGAAATCAATGTAAGAGGTTTTCAACAAGCCAAAGAATTCATAAACTTTATTGAGTCCACACCTAAGAACAAAGGAGTGGGTTTAGGTTATACAAGATCAAATGGAAATAAACCTACTATCTTTGTAAAAGCAACTCATCAGATTTCTGATAAATTTTCATCAGAATCTGAATCTGAATCTTGCAAGACAACTTGTTCTGAATACTCTTTTGAAAAACCAAACTTCAAATCAAACATAAGTGAATGCAGTCAAGAATCTGTAAAGACTCTAGAAGCAGCTCCCTCATCTTTTCAAAATTATCCACTCATTCCATCACAAGAAGAAATATCAGAAAATTCTGATAAATCTTGTATGTGTGTTGACATACTGAAGCTTGTTTAACACCATCTTCAAAAGAAAAATGTAAAATCTGTTAATGGCTCAGCATATAACAGAATTTCTGATCCAAAACCAAGAAGAAAAAATAAATTGATTAGGATTCCATCAGAAACAGTACCCAAGCATGCCTGGGGTACCAAAAACCCTCTAATCATTCCATTTCAGGACCATCATGTTTAGCAGATCCGGTACTGCGATTCAGGAAGCTCCAAGCACATAACTGGGGACAGGAGCTTACTCAGCAACTTTGTTTCAAAGCTGGGTAGAATGGTAAATTTTGGAAATGGAGTGAAAGGGAGGATCATGGGATATGGATGCATAAGGTATGGATGTTTGACCATAGAGAAAGTAGCCTATGTTGAAGGCTTAACTAATAATCTGCTATGTTATGGTCAGTTCAATGATAAAAATTACTCAGATAATTTTATCACCAGAAAAATGCTTGATAAATTGCTTTAGTGATAATCAAAATCATATATCTGATAAATCACCAGAAAATCTGGCAATTTATCAGAAATTCTGATGAAATCATCAGAAAATCTGATACAACATTAGAACACCTGATAAATCATCAGAATTCTGGTGAATCATCAGAAAATATGCTGAATAATCAGAATTATCGTAGTTCATTAAAACAAATTGCTGCATGTTATCATCCTTATTCATATCTGTTGACTGTATATTCATAAACTGTACCTTGGCAATATTTTAAAAAAAGTAAAAAAAAAATTGATTCAATAGATCTAGGGGGAACTAACACAATATCTCTGATAAAAATAAGGAAAATCTGGTAAAATTCAAATGAGATCTGACAGGATTTAAGTGATGCTCAGAAAATCTGATAATCAATCAGAAAATCTGGTACTTATTCAGAAAACTCATTAAGCCACACGAATCTGATCATTCACCAGAAAATCTGACAATAAATCAGAAAATCAATTTTTTCAGAAAAATCTCTTGAAAGCCAGGAAGTTTGACATATCATCAGAAAAACAATGCTTTTAACCAGATTTAAAAAGAAACTTATGACCATCTAAACTTTTTTTAAATAAGTTTCTTTCAAAATTTTTTTTCTAAGGACTGTAACAAGCTGTATGAAAAATACTTCCTGTATATCTGAACAAAGGTGTGGAGTTCAGAACTGCAAGATTGCAATGTAAGTAAAAATCTCAGAACTCTACTTATTCCCTCTCATTTAAAAAAAATAATAAAAAAACTGACGATTCATTCTCTGTAAACGAATCAAATGAATTCTGATGATATATGAAGAAAATACAACTCTCAATATATATCATTATGAAGAAAACCTGGGAAGACACACAAACTCGAAAAAGGTTTCTATTGGACCTTTTGAAACAAAAAGGGTCCCACATGGAGAAAAGGTGCAAGTTGGACATTAGTGTTTATCTGCAAAATCATTGGAATCTCTAAGTCTCATTAAAGGATTTACATTAAATTAGAGATAAACCAAAGGTTTTTCAAAAACGGTTGTTTCCTTAAAGGATTAAAACATCATAAAGGTGTCATTAACCACCTTGAATACAAACAACCCACGACAAACACTCAAGAATCTCTGTCAGTACACTCTATAAATACCTCATTCAAAAACAGAGTCTTCCATCTTCAACCTTCAAATTCGAAACCCTAAAACCCTTTTCCAAAACAAAAACCAAAATTCTTAATGGCAACTATCAACATCAACATACCACCAGTCGAACACTCTGTTACCTTCATCACTAAAGCTGAATTTCTTCCATTAAAGAGCAACAACGAAGCAATGAATGATAACATTGAAGAGTATGATGTGAAGTGTCAAATTCTCATTGAATTTCTGACAAGATGCCCCGTAGCTCAAGCCCTCACAAAGACCAGAGAGGTACCAGAAGAACTTATACAACAAGTTGTAAAAACTCTCAAAGTCTCAAATCAACTTGAGCTGACAGCACATGTGTGGGGAAATATCTTTAATACAATCTCACCAGAGAAAATAAGGGAATGTTTGAAACTTCCCTTAGTCCAAAGCTATGAAGAAGTACCTGCAAAAGAAGATATGTTCTCACAACCGGATGCTGTAATGGGTTACAAGACAAAGATTTCAAAGATCAATGAATTCAAGAGAAACAAGCTACCTGCCTTCTGGAAAGTTCTAATGGAAATTCTGAACAAGTGTTTATCTTCAAAGATTGGAGGTACAGATCAGATAAATAAAAATATTCTGACAATCATGTTCAGTCTCATTAATGGGTTGAACATTGATTTCGGAACAGAAATATTTATTCTGATCAGAAGATCAATTCTGACTAACACTGGAAGGATAGATTCACATCTACCCTTTCCCAGATTTCTGTCAATCATAATTTCTGATGCTTTTTCTAAAAGGAACCTAGAAATTCTAGCATCAGAAAATATGTGGAAAACAGAAATTATGAGACCTTGGACTGCTGTAGGATCGTGGAAGTCAGATTATGATGTGCCTGCTCTATCAGAAAGAATGATGAATCTGATACCAAAAGATTCACCATACAGAGCAGAATATCTGAAGATGTTGAATAAAAGGCCAGAAAACAAGGAAGTTTTTGAAAATGTGTCCCCCATGAAGCATGATGCACAAGAGTCAAGCACACCAAGAATGGAACAGCAGGGTGAATCTGATCCTCATCCAGCTGATGAAGAAGTGAATTTGAGTCCTGTGGCAGAAGAACATCATGCTGAAATCTCACATATGGGAGAAACAGGTGCACAACACTCCAAACTTAACTTATTTCATTTCTCTGAGAGTGATTCTGATGAATCAATTCAAGGAAAACATGAAATTTTACATAGAGGCACTATTTCTGCAAAACAAAATATGAGTGAAACCAAGGACCCATTTTCTGAATCAGATTCTGAGGAGGAAAATGTGGTGGCAACAGGTGGAGATCAGTCAGCTGATTAAGGAAACCTGGATGAGAAAACTAAGAGTTTCTCAACAACTCATGGAGAACCTGAAAAGGTTCAAGGATATGAGGAAAACCAGAACTTGAATATGTTTCAATTTTCTGGTGAGGATATAGAGAATTTGGAATCTTCCAATCCTCTTAACCTCAGAACAGCAGAGATTGTGTTTTCTGCTGGTGTTAGAAGGGGAACATCTGTTGTTACTCCTATTTCCCAAGGACATCCATCTATGTCCCCTAAACAACTTCACAAGGAACTTGAGGACATAACTGCTACTGTGAAGACATCAACAGAAGGAAAACTTGATCTGATACTAGAAGAAATCAGAAATCAAAAGTCAGATATCAAGGTTTTGTCAGAAACTGTCAAAGCTGTGCAGAAACAAACAGAAGACAATGCTGCAGCACTCAACAAACTACTAAAGTCATCAGAAAACAGGGAGAGCTCATCAGAAATCGAGAAGGCTCTCAAGGAACTACGTGATATCAAGAAAAAGATGGCTGAGGTTGCAACTGCAGGAGAAAGCTCAAGTTTAGGAAAGATTCTTGAAGAAATACAGTTCCTCAGAGCTAACAACAGCAGCATGGCTGAGGCTTTTGAGAATCTGTTGATGGAATTGACTGCACAAAGAAATCAAGAAAACCTGGAGTTTCAGAAAATGAAGAAACAAGAAGAAACAAATACTCAACTTCTCACAAATGTTCATTTGTTGGTAGAGAGATTGCAGTATAATGTTGCTAGATTAACAAAAGTTGATCTTCATGAACTGAAAGCCCCAATTCAACAAGAAAAACAAGCAAGGAGATCAGAAACTCCTCAACAACAATCAGACGGCATTCAACAAGTTCAAACCAAACAAACAGAAACTTCAACAACTCAAAAAACAGAAGCAACCCATGGGTCCACCTCCAGATAAACAAAAGTTACTCATGGGTCCTCCACCAAATGTCCCAAAGCCAGACACTTCAAAGGTCAAACAGAAAGAACATGTTCCAGTTCAGTCATCTTCTACAGCCATCACAGGAGAAACAGATTTCAGCATAAGGATGGATACAAAAGAGAAGAAAAGAATGGAACATGAAGTGACTTCCTCAAAAAGGCCAAGAAAAGAAATGATAGAAGATTCCGAGGGGAACATCAGAAAAATGGATGTGCTAGAAGGTGATTTACACACTGTTATGTACCCTGAAGAACGCTTAAAGCATTACTACTGGAAAGGTCAAGAAGACAACCCAAAGAGACCACTCTCTCCATTGAGTAAAAGTATTGTTGAAAACAGAAACAATGGAAGTTGGGTAGTTCTACACAAGCACATGACCAATCCAATAGTATCAATTGAAAGAATTGATACCTTGACCACTGGAGGAGGTATCTTAGGCTATGAAGCATAAAACAAGTATACACTGATAAGAAAAGATAACAGCGAACAAAAGGTTACTGATGCAGATCTAGCTGATGATATTCACCCATTGGGAATAGTCAAAATGAAGAATATCATTGATGAAATGAAAGGTAATTCAGCTGTGGTCAGAACCCTTGAAAGCCTCAAAAGTGCAGGAGCAAAGCTATATAAAAGAGCTGCACTGACAGACTTTGATCTATGTGTCAATTTTGAGTACAGTGACAAGGTATTAATACCTCCTCCCAACACCAGAATTCCAGCTGAAATTCCCTCTAAGCTTGTGAGAACTAGAGCAATCTTTGACAAACCAGAAATATGTGTAGTCTTCAAAGATGCTAATGAAGAGAAAACTCTGTTCAAAATTAGTGAAATATGCAGGTACTCCAATCAAACTCTGAAATATATAAAGAACTGCATGAATGAAAAACAAGAGCAGCTCAAGAAGAAGGGAAAGAACAATGAACCGCTGAGAAAAACAATTGAAGAATGCATTGATAACTGGATGGAGTCAAGAGGATGGTATAAAGAAATGTACAAAGAAACTCAAAAGGCAATTGATCACAAGAAAAGGCTGAAACCAGGAGACAAATACAAAGGTGGAGTGAAGATCAATTAATGAATTGATGAGATGAAATGTCTGTTTTTGAACAAAATTTTATTTTTATCTGATTTATGGTTGGTTTGACTATGTTCTATGTTTCTGAACTTAGTTGTTTTTAAAATTTCTCCTTCAAGAAAGTTGTTTATGTTAGATATACAGATAGTTCATTTTCTTACAATACTTAGGGGGAAACTGTTAGGAAACTTTATTTGTAAGTATTGAAGAAAATCACAATCAACTAGATCTATGAAGAGATCATTGTCCTGAAGATCACAAACAAGAACAAGAAGATCAGATGGGACAATTGAAATGCAACAACATCTACTTCAAGGAATCACAAGTTGATCAAGAGTTGAATTGGATTATCAGAGAAGGTCATTTATGATGGATCTGATGATATTTCTGATGAAATATCATCAGTTTCTGACGATTCTGATCATCAGGATTTTTCTGATGATTTGTTCATCAGAATTTCTGATGAAGTGGTTTATCAGAATTCTGATGAAATACCCCACTTGTCTGAAATTGGCTCTATCCTGCCACAATTACCGAATCAAGTTGACATTATTGGATATCATGATAAAAAAGGCAACTTGAACGTTGGATTCAATGAATATGTCAATTGGCCACTTTTTGCAGGAATAAACTATTATTTATTCATGCACCCAGCCTTCTATAAATAGAAGGCTCAACCAGTAGAGGATAATTGAGTTTGAAGCTTATCATTCATACATACATCAAAACTCCATTGCCCTCTCACCCACAGAATTCAAGATTCATTTGTACTAGATAATAATCTTACAATCACCTTGTAAACCATTTTGTTTCAAAGTGATATAAACTTGATAATTCTGTAGGTCTTGTTTCTTGAAAGTCTGATTTCCATTTCCGCACATCTTTTTCACATCTACTGAAATCACTTGCCATATTACGTGAAAACAAGTTGTTAAGGCCAAACTGGGTCCAACAACAATAACCCGGATAACAAAAACCCGAACAACAACAATAATGGAAACCAAGTGGATAACAGTGCCATGCAACATATAGTGGCACAAGGGATAATAGATGCGATGCCATATATTATCAAAACGGTTAAGGAAGCAGAAAATAGAAGTAAACATGATAGCAAACGACCTTCTGAACCTGAAAACAGCGTGAACAATGGACCCGTACTTCAAGTGCCCATTCCCAAAAGAAGAAGAACCGTGTCTTACGGTCGTTCTTATAAAGAATTATGGTCTTGTAAACCAATGGAATTCTCAGGCGATGAAGGGGCCGTTGCATCTCTACGTTGGATAGAAAAGACTGAGGCAGTCTTAAGAATAAGTAAATGCGCAGAAGAGGATAAGATAATGTTTGATTCCAATCTGTTTAAGAATTCAACACTAGAATGGTGGAACACTATCCTCCAGTCTAGGGGGGGTGATAGAACTTACAATATGGAATGGGAGGAGTTTAAAAACATGGTAGAAAGGAAATTCTGCCCTCCCAATGAAATAGAACAGATAGCAAACAAATTCTTAAACCTTAGAATGTCTGGAATAGATAGTAAGGGTTATACTACATTATTCTTTGAATATGATCGAATAGTACCAACCCTTGCGTCACCTGAACCAGTATTAATCTCCCGTTACATCTGGGGATTAATTGGAAAGATAAGGCATGTAGTCAAGGCAGCTAGACCACAAACCATAGAAGAAGCTGTAGAACTAGCAAACACCTTGACAGATGAATTAGTTCGTACACGAGAAGAGGATCAAAGGAGGAACCTAACCAAGAATCTTACCCAAGAATTCCGTTCTGGAAATTCTAACCGTGGGAAAAATTAGGTTCTACCTCTGCACCCTACTGTAAGTATTGCAAAAGGAAGCATTCTGGAAGATGCTCCATATACTGTAACTTCTACGAAATGTTTGGACACAAGGAGGAAGATTGCAGGAAGAAGCCTAACAACAGGATATGCTACAACTGTGGAGAACAAGGTCATATCAAGCCTAACTGTCCAAAGCTAGCTCCAGCCACAAACACCAAGAATACTAAAAATGCTAGAGCTTTTGTTCTTAGTGCAGAAGAAGCAAAGATGATCCCGGAGGTGATCGCCTGTACGTTTTTAGTTAATGATGTTTTCGCTAAAATATTATTTGACTCTGGTGCGAACCAAAGTTTTATTAATACTTCATTTTGCAAACTTCTTAATCAATCATTAACTAAACTCCCACAAGAATGTCTAGTAGAGACAACAAATGGGGAAACCATTAAGATTTCTGAAATCTTGCAGGGAGCAAGTATATAAATTTTAAATCAGAAATTTACTGCAAATCATTACCCCATGAATCTGGCAGGATTTGATGTTGTGTTAGGAATGGATTGGTTAACAGCCAATAAGGCCAGTATTTTATGTTATCAAAAGTCAATCCAAGTAAATTCACCAAGGGGTGAAAAAATCACAATTAAAGGAAATAAAACCTCTAGATCCACAAAGTTCATCTTTGTGATGAAAACAATAAGTTATATAAGAAAATGGTCATTAGTGTATTTGATTTCTATAATCACTAACACTAAAGGAAAAGACTTAAAGGATATTCCAGTAGTATCCCAGTTTTCAGATGTATTTCCAGAAGAGCTACCAGGGAAACCTCCCGATAGAGAAGTTGAATTCAGAATCCATTTGATACCAGGAACCGCACCAATTGCCAAAGCACCTTACCGTTTGGCACCCTCAGAAATGCAGGAACTGAAGAAACAGTTAGACGAATTGTTGGAGAAAGGATTCATTTAGCCAAGCTCATCGCCATGGGGAGCACCGATTTTATTCGTTAAACAGAAGGACGGTTCAATGCGTATGTGCATTGACTACCGTGAATTGACAAGGTCATGATTAAGAATCGGTATCCATTACCAAGAATAGATGATCTGTTTAACCAGTTGCAAGGAGCACGATTTTTCTCAAAAATCGATTTAAGGTCAGGATATTATCAATTAAAGGTACAGGAAGAGGACATTCCTAAGACCGCTTTCAGAACAAGGTATGGCCATTATGAATTTACTGTCATGCTATTTAGTTTAACCAATGCCCCGGATGCATTTATGGACACGATGAACCGAATATGTAAGCCATATTTGGATAAATTCATAATTGTCTTTATAGATGATATTCTTATTTATTCTAAAAGCAAAGAGGAGCATGCAGCGCATCTGCACGCACTTCTAAGTTTATGGAGAAAAGAAAAGCTTTATGCTAAGTTTTTGAAATGTGAGTTTTGGTTAGAACAGGTACAATTTCTTGGACATCTAGATAATCATGAAGGAATTCATGTAGATCCCACCAAGATCGAGGCGATTACTAAGTGGAAAACCCTGAGTCACCAACCGAGGTTAGAAGTTTCTTAGGATTGGCCGGTTATTATAGAATATTTATTCGAGATTTTTCTAGAATAACCATTCCCTTAACTAAGTTAACCTGTAAATCCGTTAAATTCGAATGGGGACCAAAACAAGAAGAAGCCTTTAGAATTCTTAAGCAAAGACTAACCCATGCACCCATACTAGCGTTACCAGAAGGAACTGAAGATTTTGTAATCTATTGTGACGCTTCTAAGTTAGGTTATGGATGTGTGTTAATGCAACGTCAAAAGGTTATAGCTTACGCCTCTAGACAACTTAAGAATCATGAAGAGAATTATTCAACCCATGATCTAGAGTTAGGAGCTATAATTTTTGCCCTCAAAATTTGGAGACATTACCTATACGTTTTCACCGACCATAAGAGTTTAAGGTATGTTTTTAGGCAAAAGGAATTAAATATGAGACAAAGACGCTGGATGGAGATACTTAGTGATTATGATTGTAATATCAGTATCATGCAGGAAAAGCAAACGTAGTAGCTGATGCTTTAAGATGAAAGTATCATGAAAGGCCAAAAAGAGTACGTTCTCTTAAGTTAAATCTGCAAGTAGATTTAAATGAACAGATTAGAAAGGCACAAGAATCAGTAATCAAGGATGATACTGAAAAGTTAAAAGGGATGATTAAGGAATTAGAACAAAGAACAGATGGAATTTGGAGATTCCATAAGAAAAGAATGTGGATACCTAAATTAGGAAACCTACGCCACCGTATATTAGAAGAAGCCCATAAGTCTAAGTATACGATGCATCCTGGAAGTGATAAGATGTATCAAGACTTAAGGAAGAATTTTTGGTGGATAGGAATGAAAAAAGATATAGCAGCATATGTTGCAAAGTGTTTAACCTGTTCACAAGTCATAGCTGAACATCAGAAACCCTCAGGATTGTTGCAACAGTTAGAAATGCCTGTATGGAAATGGGAATTGATAACAATGGATTTTGTTACCAAATTACCCAAAACAATAAAAAGTAATGATACAATCTGGGTGATTGTAGACAGGCTAACCAAGTCAGCTCATTTCCTACCCATGAAAGAAACTTTCAGTATGGAACAATTAGCTAACTTATATGTAAATGAAATAGTTTCATTACATGGAATTCCTCTATCTATTGTTTCTAACAGAGATAGTCGTTTTACCTCTCATTTTTGGACAAGTTTCCAAAAAGCCATGGGAACCAAGTTGAATCTAAGCACTGCTTATCATCCTTAAACTGACGGACAAAGCGAAAGAACAATTCAGACCTTGGAGGACATGCTTAGAGCGTGTGTAATTGATTTTGGAGGTAATTAGGACGATCATTTACCATTGATAGAATTTTCTTATAATAACAGTTATCACACAAGTTTCAATGCTGCACCATTCGAAGCACTTTTTGGATGAAAGTGCCGAACGCCAGTCTGTTGGGTAGAAATTAGAGAAAAGCAACTATCTGGACCTGAGATAGTACAAGAAACAACAGACAAGATCATTCAGCACGTGATCGACAAAAGAGTTATGTAGATAACAGATGAAAACCATTGGAATTTCAAGTAGGAAATAAGGTGTTATTGAAAGTCTCTCCTTGGAAAGGAGTGGTAAGATTCATCAAAAGGGGAAAGCTAAGCCCCAGGTATGTTGGACCTTTTGAGATTATTAGAAGAATAGGACCTATAGCCTATCAGCTACAACTACCAGAGGAAATGGCAGGAATACATGATGTATTTCATGTATCTAATCTCAAGAAATGCCTAGCTGATGAATCACTCGTAGTACCTCTTAAGGATATAGAGGTAAATGAATAGTTAAAGTTTGTAGAAAAGCCTCTACAGATTGAAGACAGGAAAGTTAAAAACCTCAAACAAAAGAGATTGGTTCTGGTCAAAGTGAAATGGGATTCCAAAAGAGGATCAGAATACACATGGGAGCTTGAATCAGAAATGCAAAGGAAATATCCGCACCTGTTCCAGTAGATCTCGAGGACGAGCTCTAAAACAAGGTGGGGAGGATATAACAACCGTCCTGAAATTTTCCTGACACCCTAAAATATATTAAAATATTCCTATATGTCCTAAAATACACCCCGTATGCGAAAATGGACCCTGAATATCTTTAATTTTATAAAAATTAAATAAAAAAGAATTTTTAAGGTCGCTCGTGGGGAGCGTAAGCCACCCCCTTGATTTACGTGGGGCGCGACAGCCAGTCGTCGAGACGCAGCCCTGAGCTGCCACGTGGAAGCAACGCGTTGGATCTATACTCATGACCGGGCAAGGCTACGGCCTAGACACACTATGTCGCGGGCCGCGTAAGACTCCCTCTAAGTCTACGCGAGCTGCGAGGGACCCCAAATTTGCTCTTATAAATTGGGAGCTCAGGCCTTCAGTTCCGAACGCTCCTTTCCTTTTTCTCTCTTAAAATTTCTGATAGTATAAGCTATTTTTGGGTATTATACCCCCTAATTAACGAAGTTCTGCTCTGTTGTAAGTATTATAACCCCGGTTACGTATTAGATACGCTGCCTGATTGATCCAGGGTTCTGTAACGGCTGTCGAGGTTCTGCCCGACGTAGTCGTTAGAATGCCGTCTCGGGGAGGGTATTACTAATGTAAATATTGGGTTATTATACTAACACATGTACATTTGTGTAATTAATAGATAACAACCAGGAATCCCTTAAAAGAAGTCTAAGACAGCAATGTAAGTAATCTCCTTTTTGTAAACTGTTTTCACCAAACCTTAAATGTTTTACAATGTGATTAAGAAGTGATTGAGTCTTTGTAGTTCTTCAATTACTGCCGGTATGTTGGGGTTTTGTATACAGAATATGGAACATGTTACCATTGGACAACGAGTTAGCCAATGTGTAATATGACCCACCAGTCAGGATTGACAGTACTGAATGAGTAATTGTAATAGCTCTCAATACTGTTAAAGGATAAAACTCTTCTTGATTTAACTGGGATTCACTCACCAGTATTTCCCACTGACAAAATGTTTTTAAACGCGTTCCAGGTAACAAAATGTGAAAGCCAACTAGAAGCCAGCTGGACAGCACTGAAGGCATGAAAAAGTGGCTATAAAAGTTACCTAAATAAAAGAAGATGTTTTATTCAATAAAATAGGGATTTTCCCTATGAAAATGTTTGTAATGAAAACTTGGGTTTTATCCCAATATGTTTAATATTATAAAAGTGTGGTATTTACTCTGATAAATATTTCCTAACTACGGTCCTGATGAAATTTCCGCTGCCAAAATTGATAAACAAATGATACCACCAAAACTGGTCTCGCGACCGCCCGTTCCCGGGACAGATAGGGGGCGGGGGTTGCGATAGGTTTGTTGTTACTTAGATAATAGACTAGGTCGTTCTAAGACATCGACCCGGACTAGGTCGAGTCTTGTGTAAGTCCCAAAACTACCAATCGGATATCAAAATCACAATCACGAGTGCGGAATACTGATGAAAGTGATAAGAACAAGAACGAAATTGATTGAATAATAACCAAGGTGCACACGGTTTCTAGAGAATTGTCTGGTACACCCACAAAAATTGAAATCTCTAAGAAGAACAATAAAATGAACAACCAACATAATAATGACCTAGGTTCACCCTATTTATAGTTACATATGGTGACCTAGTTATAGACTGGGCCAGGCCCACAAGCATATTACTAACCAAACCGGCCCAAAACATTTAATTAGCCCACATAGTTTATTCTAATATAATCTAACCCACTACAAGGCTAATCCCAATAGCCTATAATTGTGTTTGATAAAGATAAGCGTAAACCTACCCAATTATAGGGCCTTACAATATCCCCCTAGGTTTATGCTGTCTTTATCAAAAGGCTGTCTTCATCATGTTTCTGTGGGAAGATACTTCATCTTTTTATCTTCAAACTTGGGCTTTTAGTTCTTCTTAATCACGATCAGCTTTGCTTGAAAAACTAGTTGAAAAGAATGCAAGCAGAGGATTCTCAGCAACTCTTTTCTTTGTCAATGTCTCCAATTTCAAGCAGGTTCATAGGTACTTCTTCAAATGTATTATCACTATCAGATGATGACACATATCTGGTTCTTCTGACTCAGGCACATCTTGCTATTGTGATGCTTCATGCTTTGTTAGCAGCCAACAGCATCTCAATCTTCAACAACCCCTGTTTCTTGATTTTAATCAAATTCTGCACATGCTCAGAAACTCATAAGCAAAATTCCTAAACAACAGAGGGAAATACCACATGAACACTCGGTACATCCAAGTATTTGTACTCAGATTTCACAATTCAAATTTCATTCAATTTATGATGATCAGTCAAATCTTCAAGAACGGTTAAATAAATTTTTTTAATCAATCAAATAAGCACTCTATTTTTCGATTTTTGATTTTATAAAAACTAACAATATAAACTAAAACAAAAATAAACAAAGAAATTAATATACAATTACAATTGCAATGGGATCAAATCACAGTGTTTCAGGCTAGACTACACTTATCAACACTAATTTACTTTTGTTGATCTGAGCGATTGCCAGTATGTTTGTCCACATAAACTTATCTCCCTAGGCCTTTTTCAAGTGATGGTCTGCAACTGATTTATCATGTTTTCAATTTTGATTAATATGAACACTCAATTCAATCACAATCAAATCTCGAAATTTTTAATCTAAACATGCTATCATACATGCAGTTTCCTTACCACATATTTCGCAAGCCCGTTCTAGGATTCTGAAACCTTGACTGGGACTGGATTGAGAAGAGAACAGAATAGATCAGTAGTAGAGATGGATATAATATACAAATCAAATGAGTTTTCTCAGTTTGATATAGGTTTTTCGGGTTTCTTTTGGGCACTAGAGGGCCTCTTTCGGGTGTAATTGATCTATAGCGCGACAACGTACAACTAGGTCTTTGCTCATGCAAAACAGAAGCTGACGTTGCCTAGCACCTCCAGATCTTTGCTCACGCAAAACAAAGGAGATACACGAGTTGGTCAGAAAAGATTTCAGAACTAGAACGAAATTGTGTGTATCGGGACATTACACAAGCATTCAAATAGCTATGCTCTAATTCCAATTGATCGTTCTTTCTTGAGGTCATAGAATAAATATTAATGTTCTACGCAGAACCAGTCACAGAATCCAGCCATCAGTTAGCCTACCAATATATCGCTCTTGAGTCAGACCATTTCAATATTGGTCTTACATGAGTCAGCCTTAATCCACATAATGAAAATTCATTTCATTTCCCATTTATGCAACAAAATATTTTTGATTTTTCTGTTTTTTGAATGTTTTTGTAGATTTTTCTATTTTTCGAATGTTTTTATAATTTTTTTCTCTATTTACAGATCTCTGGATATCCCCCTACATTTGTGCATAAATCTTATGCGCAAATTTACCTACCTACGAAAACGTATGTACAAAGAGAAACGCAAAAGAAAATGAAAATATTTTTGTTGTTTTTGTGTAACCGTTCCATCATCAGATTTAAGACTAATCAATATCAAAATTAGAATGCGAAATATAAATGTGTACCTTTTCGCCGATCTTGTCTTACCTCTCTTATCTCCTTTAATCGAAACATATCAACTGTAAAGAAATATACCTTTAGCAACAGTGAAATGTTACCCGTTATGTCTTTGGAACAACCGCTATCAACATCCAAGGATTGTCAACAGCTCCTCCTTGGTTGTCCCTGAAAGGTAAGGAGATTAGTAAGACATTGGTACCCAGGCCATCGTAGTCCTGGGTATTCCTGAAGCATCAATATAAGACACTTCTCGAAAACACATGCCCCCTTTTGATTCAAGAACTGGTGATGTTGCTGCTTTATGTTTTGGCTTCCAAACTTGTTTAGGCTTCTCTAATTTCTTTGGGGCCTTGGGCAAAACTGTTTGCTTTTCAACCATTTTGTTTTTCAAAACTTGTTTTGGTTTCAAAGCTTGTTTTCGTTTAGCTTTTACAGCATTCAAGTCCCCATCAGATGGTTTAACCTGGGGATGCTTATTCATCATTGCCTTAGGCTTTTTCAGCCTTCATTGGCTTAGAATAAGATCTATACCTTGGTGTAACCTTCTGATGTTGTGTATAGTATGGCACATAGGGACGATGTGTGCAATTCCTTGCAATGTGACCGGGTATACCGCAGTTGTAGCATGTTTGCTTCTTTATGTAAGGAGCATAACCCGATCCATTAGATCCAACTGATGCTAAGTATGAGTAATAACACATGTTGGATGATTTGTTTGCAGACTTTCCAAACTTTGTGCTCTGCTTCCTATGTCCCTGTTTGCAACAGTTAGCACATTCATTGGATTTAGTATTTTCATTTCTACTTGTTGGCTTTGGAGGAATATATTTATTTGAAGGGCCTCTCAAAGCTGGCTCAGAAACTGCCTTTATCACATATGGAGGGGCATCAGTAGACAAATTTGATGTTTTTGAACAAACACCGTCAACCTTTTGGCAAACAATATCATCCCCCTCAACCCATTCCTCTATTATTACCTCATCTGCACATGAGGTAGAAGCATCAGTAACGTTCACACATTTAAAATCAGGGAGTGGCCTTGTTGTTTCAATTTCGGACGTTCTGGGCTCAGTCACTATTTCACTGCTTGATTCAGCTGAACCACCTGAGTTATATTCCTTTTGTAGTGGCTCTGCTGAATCCTCTGCTGCTGAATCAGCTGCTTCAGAAGACTCACGGTTGGATTCACTAGATTCAACTGATTCTAATTTCTCAGAATCAGTTGCTTCAGGTGATTCACATTTGGAGTCAGATGGAGCAGGTGGCTCAGATTCTACTATTTTTGGTTCTGATTCAACTATTTCAGGTGATTCATTACTAGACTCGGCTGAATCTACTAACTCTGAATTTTCACAGTTAGCTGTCTCTGTGGAGTCACATGACGAATCAGATGAAGAAGTCGATTCATTTTGTTTTCTAGACCACTTAGCAAACTCATTCAACATACCAAACTCGAAGTTGAGAGATTTTGTTTCAGACGCTTTCTCTTAATGTTGTACTTCAGGTGAATTTTGAGAAAAAAATGACTCATTATCATCTAACACTTGAAAATGTTTGTCAATATTAGCATTATTCTCAAAATTTAGAGTCTCAGTCTGGTTTGAAACATCAGAAGGTTTCACGAAAGTTTTATCAAACGCCTGTTTTTCTAGAATAATTTTGGTTTTATCTGGTCTTGTGATTTTTACTTCTTTGGCTTAACAGGCTCAACCTTCCTATCCCTGGGCTTCCCATATTCCATTTCAGGCAGATTATCTATCTTCTCTTCAGTCATGGGAAGTGAGGTGTAATTGTGATTCTATGGTGGAGGTATGCATACAAATCCCAATCCTTTATTCCTGACTTCCTTTTTACTGTATTTTAACTATTGATTGATCATTTTTCGACTTTTTCACTAGAAACATCAAACTTTTTAAAATTAAATTCCGTGTTTTCAAAAGTTGATTTTAAATCATTAAGTTCAACATTTAATTTTTCAGACAACTCTTTGAAGTGGAGATATCTACAATTTGCTTCACTCAGATCGTTATGCAACTTTCGGATATCACGCTTTTGTGCCTCCACCATATCCTTATACCCACCCAGTTTCTTTTTAATTTCATAACTACTAGATCTGGTATATTGAAGTTGCATAACGAGCGAGTCTGCCTGCTCCTTGAACCGTTTAACCTTTTCCCTACATTTAGAAGTACAGTAGATATT